>CAIGRN010065701.1:14012-40660 GCA_903798345.1 Fraxinus anomala
GGCACCAACATAGTCATTTGAAACTCAGACACCATACCAGACTATCTCTGTTATAGTACCATAACAACCTCAAGAGTACACAATCACCACCACTGAATCAATCTTTCAACAATAATCCTTCAGCGGTCCATTTATTTTTTTTGTTTCTTCACGAAATCGTGAACTTGAGATCAGCTAAAAGTATTTTGTACTACAGGTGCATGAGTTTCAGGTTTGGAATTTGGTGGATGTGGCTGGTAATTTTCTTCCCTAAGTTAATCTGTTCGCTTAAAATAGAGGCTGTAATACTGGGGAGTTTGGAGGCTTTGCTGGTGCCTGTGTTCTAGGGGTAGCAATGGTAGCTGGAAGTCTTTTTCTACCATTACTTTCTTGAATATGGTTTAAGTTGTGTGTGAAAGATAATGGTGGTTTTACTTTGATGGTTGTGGTCTCAATGGAGGTGATGGTGGTGTTAAGGAGGTTTGTTAGTGGTGCAGGAATATTAATTCTTCCCAAGAAGTCTTCAGGATGCAGGGCATTGTGGCTGCAATGGTTGGATAATGGAGATTAGATTTCCTTTTTATTGATTGAGAAAAAAAAATTATTGTTGTTGACAATTCTTTACTCCCAGATGAAATAATCTTAGTTGGCATCACTATGGTTTTATGTTTTGACAGCAGATGCTTGCAATCGTAATGGTGGTGGGCCTATGCTTGGTGACGGCATCGCATCATTACTCTTTCTTTTCAGTTTCCTTTGGAAATTGGTTATTGGAAGGTAGAATATAGAGAGAGCGAAAGGAAGGAAGGAAGGAAGGAACCAATGGGAACACTTCTCAAAGGAGAAGTAGAGAAAAACCAAAGTGTTTCCCCTCACCTTTTGTGGAAAACCCCAACAGTCAATTCAAAGTGGAGGAAATTCATGTTAGTTTCTTCTTATTTAGATTAAACTGAATATAAATATAGCAATTAACATGTCAGACCTTCAGCATTCGGTACCTCCACTTCTCTTGCATTCCAGATTGATTCAACACCTTGTGACACTGAATGGGCACCTAATTCAACCTTCTTCTTCACACACCATAAACAGTGCCAAACTCCCGGTGGAACATCACTTAAAGGAGGATCTAGACACAACAGATGGTAGCATCTCTTGCATCCCTTTCCAATACAGCACCTGAAATGTGAATGACACATATATCATCACAAAGACCAGGGGAAACAAGGGACAGAAATTCTAAACTGTCATTGTCACGACTTTTAAGCGTGTGCATGTTGAGACAGGGAGAAAGCTCCCAAACAAATGAGGCTCGATTAATATCAAAAAGTAATAATCATTTCTTTGCATCTGTTGAACAGCCCATAAACAAATTACTGAAGATGCAAATGCAATTCCATAATTAGAACTGATTAAACTATATATAAAATTATTGATCATTGTGGGACTTAAAGAGTACAAACACAAAGGATTACTCACAGGAGCTCTCCACCTTGATTGCAGATGACACACACATTCTCGGGACCACCCATTCGACGATCTGAATATATCTCGTTCAGATGCTCACCACTGCTGCATCTTCCAGAAGATTCAGAGTAAATAGCAGCTTCCTGATCCCCTCTATCCTAATGCACAGGCATTACCAAAACAGCATTAAAACAGTTATGAATAGCACCTGCCTATTACACACATAATCATAGCAAGTTTTGACCTTCAATTTACTACAGATGCTGACAATCAAGAACTTCGATGGTAAATGATCTCTATAACAAAATTTGAATTCAGGACCCCCGTCACAGGATATAAAACAAGGAGTAAGAGGAATAGGCAAAAGATACACACTAAAAACAAATACAGAAAGCAATGAAATTGGGACAAAGTTAAGAAAAAAAGGTTCAACCTGTCCAATTAAATCAAACAAGCCAAATCCTTAAACAGGATGAAAGCAAGCTACAGTTTGAACATCAGGGAGTGGCTGATCTCACCTGGCTCTGTTCCACTCATATCCTAGATAGTTAGTAAGCTCAGGACAGGGCAATAATTTTCATTACAATAACTCAAATTATTTGACTAGCACGTCCAACGGACAATTAAGGAGGCCACGAGAAAAATCTGCTGCAGCGAACAGAAGTATTGTTTTTCT
The DNA here is from genome assembly GCA_903798345.1 of Fraxinus anomala. NCBI lineage: Eukaryota > Viridiplantae > Streptophyta > Magnoliopsida > Lamiales > Oleaceae > Fraxinus > Fraxinus anomala. The sequence continues at coordinate 16,132 of CAIGRN010065701.1, forward strand.
TTTTATTACTGGGATGGAGGGCACACAAGTTGGAGAGATTTTCTGTATTACTGCAAAGAACGCAACTCAAGAATACACGAATAATTTAGACTAGCCATCACTTCCATGTCATCAAAGACAATTGATCCACATAATCAGCAAAAGATATAACAGAAGTTGGATATGCTTCTCTTCCAATAAAAGTCGACCAAAAAAGTTATGTTTTCAACTTAGCTGGAGTTGTTTCCACCCCCTTTGAAAGCTCACAAGTTCCTTTCATTCCAAAAGCTCCAAAACAAATAGAGAAGAATTCTTACCCAAATACCATTATTCCTAGTTCTATACGTGTCACGCCACTACTGGAATATTAATCCAGCCTTGGGACAGAAATTCAATGAATTCAACAACTTCCATGCTGCATCACCTTGATAAGATCAACATGGTAATGCAATCCCAAATAAAGCAACAGAATTTCTCCCTTCTGTCTTAGTCAAAAGAAAATGTCTCAAACTCACTTTTAGAAACGCAATTACAATCATCAAGAGGCTATTGAATCCTCTAACAAAAACAAAAAGAAAGCCAAGAACAAATCAAATCTTTTTGACTAAGACTAATTAAAGCAAAAGGAATATCCTTCCTTATCTGTATAAATTCATAACAATGCTAAAAAGTTGACTCTTTTCCATGACTCAAAAAATTCTTGGTCTCTTCATTCAAAATCAAATTTGTTCTCCCTACGCAAATCACCCAAAAGAGAGCCAAGACCGCATTTTCCATAAAACCATGTTCATCTTGTCCTACAAAACCAGTGTGCTTTTCAAGGAGTAATACGTCACAACCCTTGGAAAACCCAATTATAATCAACTCTTGAAGAAGAGTATGAATGAGTATATTGCTGCATCAAAATGTAAAAACAATCTATCACTACATCCGAATCCTCTTACACATCTCAGGCCATAAAAGCAAAAGAGAGAAATAAAGGACATTTCTTTTAAATCAATTCACAAGTAGAGTTTTTCCTACGAAACACCTTAATCCTACTGGACACAAGATTTCCAAAAAGGAACTAGAACTGGTAGAAGATAAGAGTAGTTTAATAATAACGAGAGCATGAAAGATTGCAAGAAAAAGGACCCCAGTGTATCCAACATCCACAGCCTTTGACATATTGAGCAGCTTTTAGAGAAACATTCTCAAGGATAATAAATAATGAGGAAAAAATCTAATCCTCCATTAGGGAAGAATTTATAAACAGTTTTAATTTATAAATAGGTAAAAATAGGTGGTCGACAAGTTGATACTACTTGTGGGTCCATTGGACTATGAGATTGAAAATGAAGTTTGACCATTATAAATGGTTTCTAAATTTTGCCAAACGGAGACTAAAATCTCACTACCCCAGAGTTGCATTGAAACTCAAAATTCCAATTTATGGTCGTGTTTCTTATAATGAACTTAATAGGAACATTATTAAGCAAACAAAGATTACATAGATTAGAAGCATGGGAACAAGAACCAATCCAAACTTCCTGCCACAAACAAAATGCAACTCCCACACCCACATCCCATTTTGTGAACTAGAAAAAAGAAGAAAATCTCTCGGATACATAAAATTCCAAAGGTTTCTAAAGGTACCTCACATTTATTTTTGGCCCAAACATGCTCGCTCGCTCCAAAAAGGAATATTGTTCAAATAGAGATCTCCAAAAAATTTCCTTAAAATGTAAGTTTTTGTCCCCAAGGTTGCCCACCCCTAAAACATCTCTCAACTTTTAAATCTTGTTCCAAATCCCAAGCTACCAATTGTTGTTGAACTACTTGATATAAAAGCTTAATATGTTAGAACTTAGAAACGGTCACGTGTATCATTTAATATAGCTTTGGGACGCCCCCTCGTTTGTAGGAGAAATTCATTTTTTCTATCAAAACCGAACATGTACACAATTCCATTAAATAGTAGACAGCAATACTTAGACCTATAACATATTAACTTTACTTGTACAATATAAAACCACTTGATCTAATAACTTATGCGGTTAGAAAGGGTTGCCATATCATTCAATATTATTTTCAACAAATGCTTTGTTTTGAAATCCGACCTCACCTTTCTTAAGAAGTCCATCATGACTTTCTCCATAGTACCAAGAATATTACCCAATGCTAAATGACAATTTAAAATACATAGAAATACTTGAAAAAATCAACTAGATTGGTGTTAATCTTCCGCCTCTCCAAAGGAACGATTTTCCGGCAACCCTCTCAACTTCCATACCCTTGAGACTCCACATACAAAGAATTTCCATTAAAGATGGCCTAGAATTGCCCTATAGAACAACCCACCCCCATTGTCAAATTGTAAACGCAACTAGAATAAATCTAATTCCCACAATTACACAAAAGATCAGGGAAATATTCAACATATGCCTTCCAAGGGAAATAAAGATAGTATGCAAATTGTCAAAATATGTACTGAAATTATAGTGATTTAATTTATCATAATGTGAAAACCATTTGCTAATAGATGTTAGGAATGAGCAATTAAAGCAATTTGTATGCAATAAACGAAATCTTGGAATGAGATTCATTATCAATATATACATTCAATACTTGTTTATCTTGTTCATACCACTACTCGCCCATAGTGCAAGTAGATAAACTCACACATAGAATATACATAAACGATTTCCTTGTAACTTCATCATTTATTTAAAGTTGGGAATTAGTAAGGTCAACTCACTAGAGAGCATACTGTATTGACCTATATATGATGGGATGACTCGTCACTTAATTGAAATTTTAAGTAAGACATTCAAGAATGTTCCATGAGATGGGATATATTAATTAGTCCAAGTGAAAAAACTCTTCTTTAAAATACTAACAATTAGATTATAATGATTTTCTCCTATCTACAACGTTATGTCATTAGTTTTGAGTGAGTAATAGGCTTACATGATAAAATCAATTTCTTTGAGATATCAACGAATGAGACCTCACTGTCGATCAATACTCTCGATATCTTGATGACTGTTGTTGGTGGCTATGAGAATATATTATCAATATAGATACCATGATATCTATGGGAGAGACCTAAAATTCCTTAAGCTAATATGATGGTTGTGTTCATGAAACTCGTGCATGGTAATTAAAAAAAAGAGTTAATTAGAATCGATTATTTAGCCGTTTATTTAGAATTAGATTTCAAAATATTGATGTCTTGGTAATCACGTATTACAAAGTTCTGATTAATGACTCAAGGATAGTAGAAATGCCAAGATGTAATCTAAAAGGTGGATAATATTTATCATCTAGATTATGTATATCCATTCATAAGGTAACTTATGATGATTAGTGGATCATGAACAATACAATGTTTCGATATGCTTTTCATAGAAACGGAGAGCAATCAAAATTTTATAATGGAGTTAGTATATGATTAATGAAAATGTTATGAATCGCATTGAGATTTGTAGATTGAATTCACTTCAGAAGATAGCCTAAACTACAATCTCCATCTTAACCCTCTTTATCTCTAAACTACTTTGTCCTACTCCTGGCAGGTAGCCAACCATCACATAGTTGCACAAGGTCCCCATGAGCTGAAGTGGACGAGGTGGTGGAATTGGCAAGAAGATAACTATATAGAGAGCCAAGTCCAAATTTTCCAAATTTGCAGTGCATCTCCAGCTCTCTTCCCTTAATACGGAGATTAAATAGCTCCCCATGTGGAAAGAATTTGTAAATGGTTTAATAGATAAAAATGAGTAGATACTACTTGTGCGTCCATTGGAATGTGTAGTTGAAAAATGAAGTTTGACTATTTATAAATTGATTTATGAATTTTGCTAAATGCAAGAAAGTTTATCGTACAACCTTCTGCTACAGGTGCACCAGTACCAACAGTAGCCTCTACTCTTAGGAGTTATAATGTATTTTTCTAAAGTTATAAACTACCCTCCATGATGTTATAATTGATTTGCACAATGATAAGCAAGTTTTACGAGCGTCCCAATCATTCTGAAAATTTATTCAGTCAAAAAGATCTTTGTTCCTATAGCTTCTGAAAATTTATGTCACATGTTCAAATAAGATTAGGAAGTCCTAGAAACCTATGGATGTGAGCTCCTTTCAGTGGTGAAAAACAGCATCACGTACCTGATTTCTAAACTTTCGTGCTTTATTGCAAATTTACCTAGAGGGCTGTTCCCACCCAATCCAGGTGGGATTTTTCTAGTCTTTACTTTTTCCTCTAAATTCAGACTCTTATACAAACTATGATTCACAGCCCAATCAATCCCCACTACAAAAATCAAGAGACGCCAACTTCCAAAGTCACTTCATCGGCATAAATACAATCAATTGAGCCTAAAACCTTCACCGCTCCCTTGTCATCTTTGGTCACTGACAGTATAATAAATATCCAGATTTTGTTTCCCTATAAGCCTAATCAGCCTCTTATTTACTTCTGCATTATTCTATGAGAGTGCTGCCCAAACTAGCCCTGCGCCACAGTCTTTTTAAAGGTAACCACCAAAACTTTCCACACGACTAGAATCAAGACAAGGAGCAATCCAGCTTTCTTCATCAGCACGACACTCAAAATTTGCTGTTTCTTATGCTTTCAGAAATTAAAAAGCATAACTAAGTCCCTCATCATGCCAAAACACAATATGATGAAGAAATCTTGAGTATGACGAACTGCAGAAGCAAGCAGTACACTTGTAGTTATCATCTAGTACTACCACCAGGAAAATAAGGCTTGAAGATATCATCCCTAATCAGCCACCATTACGAGATATATCACATCAGAAGAATTGTATGATAATGGTGTCCTCAGAGTTCAAGATCCAAAATGAAAATAACCACGCCAACAGGGAAAGGAATGATCATTTCTAAGCTAGAAGAATCCATTCGACTTTTTAAGGAAGAAAAATTGTCCATTTTCCTCCTCAGCGTCTGATCATTTTCAGTGACTAGCCAAGTATCCAGTGTCCAATATTGCACATTAGAAAAAGTGAAATTTTGAACGCTTAATTTTTAACCACTCAATATTAGTTAAGAAAATCTAGATATTTCAGCAATTCTTCAACAGGTATTAGCCTATTGTGTGGTTAATAAAGTAAGATTTTGGACAGATCAAACAAGTCATAATGCACAGAATAGTAAAGAGAATATATATTTCTTATTCGCTTCTCTTAATCGGTTAAAAGAACGGTTCAGTAAACAATATCCTATTCACATAAAATGCACAACCAACCTTTGAGAAGTCATTTGAATACATGTTTGATGATGCGCCACAAGAGCATAGCTCCTCTTCTGGTGAATCATAATCTAGCCTGCAAGAAACAAAAAATAGACTACTCGTCTTAGTAAAGCTGAAACCGGTCAATAAGCCATTTCCCTAAACAACTTATAAAACTTCATATGCTATTTAAAAATCCAAACACCAACAAATAAATTCTCTAAGCTAACTAAAACAAATTGCTCAACTTTAGAACATATATTAGTATATTACCATCCTACAACATCCCCACAAAAAGTCCAGTGCGATGGGAAAGGGAGCACATCTAATGTGATTTAACAGCGTACTGGCAAGTCTGCGGGAATTCGACATTACATGACATCACCAACAACTAAAAAGGTTAACAGATTTTTGGTCCAACAAAAAGGTCAAGGGTTCATTTTTTCCTTTTCATTTTCCAACCTAGAAATTACAACAAGCAAAGACATGCCATCTATTTATGTCTATATCATGATATCCCAAAAAATCTACAAAGCAAACAGACGAACCCAGATAGACCTCTGTTCACCAAAAACAAATTATCCGCAATGGTAATTTTAGGGATCAAGCCGTGAAGGGGTAAGTGACTTTTAGTTCAAATCCTCTGCTTCACATCAAAAGCTTCTGAGTTCCCCAGACCCCACAAACACCACCGGGGAAGAAGTAAAATGCAAACAATTCATGTTAGGCAGGTACAGCCGTACTCACAAAACAATTTACCAGTAGCAACCTCTGAAGTTCTAGTAAACGCTTGCAAGGCTTTTTTTTCAGGAGAATATGGCTGCAAGAGATGACTTTAAGTTACTCTTTTCTGCTGACCGTTTTCATAAAAGTATTCTTCCGCTGCTGTTACCCATACAAGCTCGTGAACCCTTTATAGTTCTTCCCTTTAAACATTATCAAACTCAAATCGACGATCACCATTATCAACAAGCTATTAAAGTAACCAGCCCTCTTTCATTCCTTTGAAACTTCTCTCACTTAAGGTCTATTAAGGTACTTTATTTATTTAACGGTATATTGATTGTACATGATTTGTCCTGCTGGCGGTATTGACTGTTTTATGGAGGTCGAGAGTAGTGGAGTTTTCAGATAGAGAGGCAGCAGGCCAGCAGCTGGAGGAGAGGAAGTCCGGAACCTTTCTCCCTCTCTTCCTGATTGTCTGCCGGGTTGTGTTCTGATGTTAATGATGGTAATTTTTGTTTTCTGGTTCACGTGTGGATGCTGATAAGTTCAGGTTTCAGCAGTGACAACCGTGCATTTTTTTTCCACCCTCCAGATATGATAGGCTCTTTGAGTTGGGTGTTGAAAAAAGGCTCTATCTTCTTTCCCCTCAAATTTCCACTTGTGCTGCATTTTGAAAGTGGTTTTAAAATTGTTGTGGTGACATTTCATTTTCCAGTTAGACTGTAGAGGTGGTTTTGGTTTATTGATGGCATGAAACCAGATGCTGGTGGGTTTAATTATTAATGCTCGCAGTAACGAGTTATTTTTTTCTTTATTGTTTTGTTTTAGAAAATGGTATTGCGGAAGGGAAATTGAAGAGTACGAAAGTGGCCCACCAAATCTTCACCTTTTTTACTTTCAAAATGGATAAAGTTCTCATAGCTCTCGCTAAGTAAACTAGGAAGAAAAACATACACAGAAAGTGCACTCTGCATGTTCATTATACCATTTGAGTGTCCTTTCGCAATGGGCACCTCGCCATACTACACAAACCACCATACTAGTAATCTTCAAACCCTCCTAGTTTTTGAAAATAGAAAAGATTATAATCTCATTGGAAGACTATCATACGTAAATCAGGACTTTCACATGTACAACTACAATATATCATCCAAGTGAAGGCTTTGATTCCAGAAGGAACCTTGGCCTTCCAAAATAGTCTTCTTTAGTATAGAAGTATAATGGAGAAGGATTATCTATCAACCAAAAGCGATATTAAAGAGTTTAAAGAGATGTGATCAAAGTTAGCACCTAGCAATAAAGAAAAGGGAGCAACTATATAATGGATAAATGACGTGTCCACTTCATAGAGATTCCTAGGGAACTTGAATTTCTAAGAAAATAATCCGAATGAAGAGGCATTTGGTACATCAGTAATACCATCCAAAGAGACATGGAATGGCAAAAAATAGTGGAGAGCGCTCAAATGGAAGGTCTACTCCCATTTGAAGACAAAATGATCAACTAATCTAACACAAATGAGAGGAAAGAAAAAGTATCCAGGAAATGAATGTACTTCTGTCGAATCGTGTGTGAATGATTCATCTAGAATCCCAACTATTATGGAGTGATCCTTATATACTTTTGAATATCTTATGCTATGATTACACGTTGAGTTGACCCAACCCCCCCCCCCCCCCCCCCCCCCCCCCCCCCCCCCCCCCCCCCCCCCCCCCCCCCCCCCCCCCCCCCCCCCCCCCCCCCCCCCCCCCCCCCCCCCCCCCCCCCCACGCCACACCCCCCCCCCCCCACACCCACCAAATCAACAATTCTTCAAACCACATCTATCTCTTGTACCCTCTTAATATACCTACTAGAAAATCATTGTTTCCTCCCAAATTCCTTATATGCAGATGCTAAAAAAAAGGAACTAACGGTACTTTTATGTAGTTGGATTCTAAAATACATGCTCTTCCTTTTAACTCTTGTTTATTGCTTGTTCTCTAATACTGAAGTCAGTTGAATGTCAAATATCATTCTCCCCATGATATACCTGTTGACAATGTGAAGTTAATGATCCGCTTTTCATTTTTATTTTAGTAGCTGAATCTCTTTCCTTAAGTTCTTTTTTCCCTTTCTTTCTAGTACTCGTTTGCTGCTTGGTTTCAGGATACTGTTAAGTCCACTCTTGCCATGATAAACTATTGAGAATATAAATCTAGTGATCTGTTCACGAGGTTCTAGTGTGCATTTTTTTGAAGCTGTCATACAGTGTTTACCATAAGGAAATATATTACGGGACTGCAGAATATGCAACCACAAATTGCAAATTTTCTATGAGAGAAAAATGATAAAAAAAGAAACGCACCAACCTTTCCGTAGAAAGTAAATTAGCATTGACAGACTTCATTTTAACATGGTAGTATCACTTCTTCATAACGAAAAGCATATTCATACCCCTCATTACGTAAGGTCTCCCTATTGTTAGGCTTCAACGTCTACGCATGTTATGCTCTACGCAAACCTTCAACTTTTCTTGAGTATTGTTATTGCCCCCCCACCCCACCCCTTCTTTTCTGATGGATAAACTTTTCCTTCTAATTCTATAAAAATTAACTTAAAAGTGTAAACTAAAAATTCGCTTAATTCAAAGTTTTTATCAACCATCGCAGACGCCAATAAGTTACTTCCATAATGCAGTTATCATGTGGTTTTTATATGTTTAACAAACACCACTGCAATTGTCTCTGGCAAAAATACAACTAATATGGTGTCACTAGCCCCAGGCTTTCACAGCATAAATGGCTTCTCTTGCTGCTGCTGATTAGCCACCCACCCCATTCCCCAAAAAAATAATAATAAATAATAAATAATAATAATAATTATTATTATTATTATTATTATTATTATTATAATAACTCTATTTTATAGTTAATCTTTTCGCTTTCCCCTGTGCCAGTTAGAAGGAAGAAGTTTACATCAGCTTGTTTTCTTTCATAAATGTATTAACCTTGAAAAAGTAAGAAATGTGTAACTCATTTCTAATACTCATTCTGGAAAACTCAGCCTGGAATATGTGGCTTTGTCATTTAATTTGCAGCAAATTAGCCAATGTCAATGTACAACACATACTTGTGGAAGATCATATTATTTGTCGAATAAGTAGATGATTCAAGAGGATAACACGAGCTTGTTCAAAAAATGTGAAAGATATAACATTTTGGACGTACTTAAAAGTTGATGATTGGAATACAGGTCAAAATCAGACTGAAGTTCCAAGATACAGACAATGAAATCATTTAGTTCATAAAACCACCAGTACGTGTGCATGTATTCAGATCAAGTATTTGATAGAGAATCAAACCATATATTTCACACCATATTATCGTACACCAAATGCATGCATGCCAGTTCCACCCTCTGCTACAGTTAAGGTCAAGATAAAAGATGTTTCATTTTGCTAATGCTATGTAACAATTACACAAGATACTTAACCTTCAAAGTAAACAAACGAAAAATAAATATGCAATTACAAAGAGAAAACTCAGATATGAGGTAATAACTTTAACATTTCTAAACATACAAATTATAAAGCATCTGATAACATAATGCAGTGTAATTCTATCACATTTGGAAGAGAAGGACAATGCCATACACAATAAAATGGATGGTTAAGGGAGCAAGCTTCTTTCCTATTGCAAATTTGTAAAAAAAAATTGTAAAATATAAAGGACCAAGATGACTAAATTCAACACTTGTCAAGTTACTACATGGAAATCATACCTTGTCTTTCTCAAACATGTGATACAAGCCCCTAAAAGGTGATGAACTTCATGTCCAGATGATTGCAAAGGAACACTCCCTACAATCACAGAAACATCTTTGCTGGCATGAATTGAGCTAGGGCCTAAATCCATGTCAGTAAGCCTTGTACCTTTTGGCTGTATGCATTGGACATCATCTTCTGAACCATCTACTGATCTTAAGTCTGGAACCTCCACTTTATTAATAGAGTTACAATTCGTTGGAGCCCTTTCTGCATCATCAAGTATGTCTATGATAGTACAACCAATCTCAAGGTCTTTCAAACCATCTCCATCCGGAGGTTGAGGAGCCTCGTCGTTACCACTATGTGCTGGGCAAGATTGTAACAATTTTCCGTCAATATCATTTTCCAATACATCCACACCAGAAGCTGTGCCGGATAATTCATTTGCCAAATTCCGTATCACCCTTCCACTGCTCCCCTCGCTCTTTCCTGTTGGCTCGGAATTAATTCCTCTGCCATCAACTGCAGGTGGTTTATCTTGTCTCGGCAACTCTTCAGCAACATCTAAGTGGGAACGGGGAAAAAAGGCATTTGAGATGAAAGTTTTCATGCCTAACAGCAGTACATACACTTTATGTCATTTATGCCAGTCATAATTAAAATTAGTTTCCTTCCATCCCTACCCCCTTACAGGCTATTGCTAATGATGAATTTATGCATAGGTAAAGGTAAGAAACAGAATATTAGTTTACAATATAAAGGTTAAACATCTAAAATTCTCTCCTAAAAATATGTTTCTATCTACCTGGCATGGTATATTTTATCTTTTGTGGCTTAAATAAGGCCTTGTAACTGCGAGCGTCCATTTTCTTCCTTTTCGTGCCAACGAAGTTCAGGTCAGGTTCAGCTTTCCCAGATTCCACTGTCAACTGTTTCAGGCTCTTCTCTTTGATCTCCTTCTTTTTCATATTTAACGGACTAAGTCGTTTTACAGATTGCTTGGATCCTGAAGAACTTGACGAATTAATTTTCTTACCCCTGTCAGACTTCCTTGGGGTACTCGTCAGATTATGTTTCTCAATTCTATCAGATTTCCTCTTCACTGAAGGAATTACGGGTGATGTCTGCCTCTCTATACGCTCAGATTTCCGAGTACTTTGCGGGCTTTGAGTCTTGGGTCTTGACGACTGCGTTTCCCGAGAAGACCTTCTCAAACCCAAGACATCAGCTTTTTCCGGAATGAAGTTTGATTGTTGTTCTTTATTGACCATTTTTTTCTTCGAACTATTACCAACCAATTCATCTGTATTCTTCTTCGCAGATCGAGTACTGCTTACCATCCTTTTCAGCTGAAACTGTGACCAGGCGTCTTAAACTTAAAAATCTTCTACAATTCAACGAATACTGAAAAACAAAAAGCATTAGATGTTAAAACAATTTGATCTCAGTGAGTCGGGGACATACAATAAAACCTGATGGTAAACTACCTCTGAAAATCACTTTGCAGTTTGAACTATCATTATTAAATATATAATTGTTCTTCGCTAATCCACCAATTACAGTTTTAAGGGTTTATTATTTGACGCGCATAGTTTCCAAACAACATTATTCAACATATTTAAGAAAAATAATTGTTGTTGTTTCCTATATGCAGTAATCAACAACATGCAACACCTAAATAAACATAAGAACACGTTCATGTGTTAAAAATTCCCAAAAGTCAAAAAAAAAAATAAAAAAACCTCCGAAAACTTGAAGGACGATCAACCATTGATAATTTACAGAAACGGAAACGAAAGAAAAATATTTAAACAACAAAAAAAAAGATGTACTTTTAAGCGCAAAATAAAACCCTAGATTTTGGCATTTTAGCATAAAAATTGTAACATCAGGTATCAAATTTTACCAGCATCTGTTTGAAATTCTCCTTGAAGAAACCCTAGAAGTGGAATTTCACGGCATTGCTCTACGATTTTCTACCGATTTATGATAATCAATAGTAGTAGCAAGGAGAGAAGTTAAGTATAGCACCCAAATACTTTCACCACACAACATGTACCAGCTCCAACTTGCATTTATAGGAACGACTATCTGGCTCATGTTTTTCCAGTTTTGCCCTTATTTTCTTTTCTAGGACTTATTAATAATAAATCCTTCCCCTTTAAATTAAAATTTATTTTTTTCTCTTTTTATCAATCACGCATTTTTAAATAAAATAATATTACACGTAAACTTGACTCATGTTTGATACACATTAAAATAGAGAATGTATTTTTTTTGGTGATGTAATGGTGAATATATGGGGAAAAAAATGAAAAAATTATTGATGTGATGAAAAATATTATTTTATTAAAAATGTGTAGTTGAAAATTAGTAGAAGAATGAGAATAAAAATTAGAATGTGGCTCAAATAGGGACTTAAAAACTTTTCTTTCTTTTTTAACAATAATTTCTTTAAATACTATTCCTCCATTATAATTTGAAAAAAAATGGAGCCTAAACAGGGATTAAAAGCATTTTCTCGATGTCAAAATTCTTTTGTTTTGAAATATTAAGGTTGAATTCGATTCGTTGTTTTCAAGTTATTTTTAATTTTGTAAAATATTAAAAATGTGTTTGATTTTGTATTTTTGAAGTTATATTCTCAAAAATAAGGATAAATTTAGGGGAAAAAATACATGACTATTAGAGTTGGAGAATACATTTTCACAATTAAACATAAGTTTCAAAGATGGGTGTTATATAATATTAATATATATAATCTTTTAGAATAGCTTTAACAATATCAATTATTCAATATATTACAATACATTTTCTCTCTTCAATTACAATATCCTACTCTCCTCTTTCTCTCTCCAAATAAGATTTCCAAATTCTCTCATAAATCACCACAAATCACTCATAAATCATCAACTGGGCACAAAATTGGTGGATCTATTCTCCAAACACCATCATTCAATTGATAAAGTAATGATACAACCAATGATGTTTGATTTTCAGCTATTTAGAGTTGTCAGAATGCAATCGTCTAAGGATTTGATGATTCGAGATCTCAGTATTTCACTGTGAAGCGACATACATCATGATATTCATCGTTTTGATTTACAAATTGTGTATTATCAGATATGATGAATTGAAAGATTATTCAAATGAGATTTACTTTTGATTTGGAATTTTGAATTCATCTTGTCATATAAAAATTCATAATTTCTAAACATGTTTCTGTATTTCATAAAATTACATCATGGCTTGACCTATTAGCTGTGTGTTTTGTGTTGTATGTCACGGTCCTATTTAATAATGACTGTTTTAAATAAGATCTGTGTAAGTTGTTATTGTTTGTGACCAAACATGTGTTATTTATGATTATTTGTGATCAAGTATGTCTCCATTATGGCTTTTTGTGACCAAGTCTATCTTGACAGTAACTATATATGACCACTTATGTGTTAACAATGACATGTATAACTAGAAATCTGTTAACGGTAAATTTTTATGGCGAAACATGTTTACAGTTAAAGTTTGTGACCATTTATGTGTTAACTGTGACCTTCTATGACCGTATTAACTATAACTGGTTGTGACCAGTAATGTGATTCGTTGTCTGATTATGACATGTTATCTAAACAAAAATTTACTTAAATTAAATAGCAATCATAAAAAATAATTTGTCATTTACATTGATGTAATAAACATCGTCTGTAGTATTAAAAATGTGAAAATATTTATCCATATGTACGTAACAACCAATACGTCTACACAAACATCTACCAGCTATATTTAAAATGAAAAATCATTTTCAAATATTTAATTTTCAATAAATCAATCATTTGTCTTTATTTTTCCTCGTCAATTTGCCTGATTTGTTTATGTTTGAACAACAATGATGCAATTTTAAGCTTCTCTTTGATGGCATCAAATGACATGGAGTTTTATACATGTCACTATGATATGGAGCTGCTTGTAATATTTTCAGGGAAACCATTTGCTTTTTTGATCAAATATTTTCAATTCTGCACAAATTAGAGTGACATGTGACAGCGATCTTGATCAACGTGTGGTTAAGACCTAAAAATTGTCTGATTGTGACCTAATTTTTTGTGTCTGTGACATTTTCTACAAAAAAAAAAACTAATAAACTATGGCCTATCCACCACTTGTATTTTGATTAAAAAAAATTAGGTAGTAATATAACAAAATCAAATCACATTTATCAATACGAGGTCACATAAGATATAAATCAGGTGACATTTCGAAATAAAGAGGTCACAAATTATCAAAACCAAGTAACAAAACCCCGATTATGCGATGCACAACATACCCATACTCTATACTTCACATTGCAGGGCATTTACACAAAATGTTAAATTGATTGGTGTTTAGCCTTGCAGAACTTGATATTATATATGCATTGGAATTGAGTTTTACATCATGATACAATGAGTTAATTCATATGATGGATAGGTTGATAGATTGAACATAAATGCTATACCCAAAATTATCATAAAGTCAAGTAACTTGTTAGTCATCGGCCTAAAACTCGATACAAGGGTAATTTAGAAAGCAATTAAAGATGAAGTTTCTCTTGAAATAAAAATTAGTTCCCTTCGAAGCCTTTTTTACTCTGGTTATTAAGCATGTAAGAGTTTTTGAAACCTAGTGCCCTAAAATACTTGATTGGAAATTATCAGCTTAAAGTCTGCTACATAAGTCGTCTAAAAAACAAATGAGAGAATGCAAAAAAAAGAAAAACATATTTCTAAAAATTAGAAAAAGCAAGTGCATGGAAAAAGGAAAAGTACTAAATGCCTTTGATAAGTCACAAACTTGTTTGTGAGAATTTGACTTTTGATGAAAGATAAATAGTCTAGTTGAATCTTGGAGGTCGAAGCAATCAAATAAATGGAGAATCCTAATTTACTGATGTGTTGATTTGCAATTAGTAGAGTTCACTTGAACTAGATAGGGTGGGGATAGTAATGAAAAATTCAACTTTAGATTGCACGCTGGAAAAAGAGTAAAAAGAATAAGTTGGTGGTGTATGAATCATACAAGAGATGAAATGATATATTTGACCACAGATGGTCGGGGAATTGAATCAAGTTGTAAATATATGATTGTCTACTTAGTTCTTCACAAACACACACACACGTTAATTTTGCATTGGAAGAATAAATATTGGTTTGATATTGTGACTTTGAAGCGATTTGTAGATTTAATACGATGAGTTCAAATACTAAGATAAAAAGTTAGATTGTCAACCAATTTTTTTTTTTTTGCATACTTCCGTGTTTTTTTTGTTATTTATGTTATAATTTTATTTGAGGACAAACAAATATTTAAGTTTGGAAGTATTTGATAAGTGTATTTTTTACAATTATTCAGGGCCTAAAATAACAATATTTGGTAGTTCTTTTAAAAATATATATATATATCCTAAATTGTTGTATTTTATGTTATATAGGTAAAACTCAATGGTTGAACCAAAAATTGAAAGAAATGTTGGAAATTTGATGAAAAATGACGAAATTCAAAGTTTGATGACCAAATTGCAAATATACAATAGTTGATTCGGACCACAAGACGATACTTTAAAAATTGTTAGGAGATAACTGGATGCACTTAGAAGTAAAAAAGAAATGAAATATGATTAAAATATTTTTAATCAATTTCTAATTACACAAATTATATTCCAGACTTTTAGCTGAAAATTGAAACCCATTTTTGATATAGTAAATGTTCGAATTGGAAAAATCTACTTTTAGAGAAGTTGTAGCCCTTTTAGTTAGATTTTCAACATACTTTGAATCACTTCAATTGAATATTAGAAGAGAAAGATATGACTAAAATACTGACAACTATGCAAAGACAAAAAAAATGTGCACGAAAACAACTTTCTTTACTCGATTTGAACTCTTTTGAAAATCAATTTGGACGTAATTTTCAATCAATTTTCTAATCCTACAAATGTCTAACAGTAGAATACATATTAAACATCTCTCATATACTTCTCATACTACAATATTTCATCAATTTTCATTATAAAAGAGGGGCGAAATCATATATTGTGAGATGATTTTAAAAGAACTTATCAAATAGAGATTAAACCTGGGATTCGTGAACAAAGAAGTGAAAGAATTATTGAAAATTTATCAAGATTACTTTGAAAAAATTCAAAAACGTCAATATTCATCTTCATTCATAATTTCGGGTGATGTTCTATACATTTAACATGATTTATTGTAATTTCAATATGTTAGGTTGGTTTTATACATTGATATATGAGATGAACGTTTGTTATAATATTTTTAAAATTTATTTAATTATTTTGATTTTAATTTGGTTTGATTTGTGGATGTTTATTATCGTTTTATCATTCTTTTCGATTGTTTGATCACCGATTGAATTGTTAGTGAATTTTATTGATATCGAGAGAGACAATAATGTTTAAGTACAATATAATAAACGTTGTAAAACTCGATAGAGAATAGAGATATACTTCTACACTTATATGGTTTTAATTAGTATTCTAGTACTTGTTAATGCATTTATGATATTCGCATTTTTTATCGAGAGATAGAAGAGTCACATATGGGAAATAGATTTGATCGCTGTCGAGAGAGACTTTCAATTAAATTAGAAATATTGACCAACATTAATAATTTTAAATTGTCACTTTAATTGTTACACTAAAAATAGAATAACAATGAGAATTCAACATTTTAGCAATACTTCTCACGTATTTGAAAACCAATTTTACTTGCTTTTACTTAGTTAATAACATAGAAATTAGTATAGATAAACTCAAATCACTTTTGCTATTCGATTAAGGATATTATTAATTTGAACTAAATCAAACACGTGATTTTTGTGGATTTGACACTCTATTCATCATTTCATTATTTGATTACGATAACGTGCACTTGCAGAATCTCAAAGGGTCAAGATTTTAGAGCCGTTACCAAGGAGGAGTGGTTGAGAACGTGCTCATTAAAATGGGCAAGTTCATATCCCGGTTGATTTCGTTGTCCTAGATATAGAAGAGCCATGGGATGCAGCATTACTTATGTTAGACAGATCCTTTCTATCAACAAGCCGAGCTATCATGGACTTTGAAAGTGGCGAACTAACATTAAGAGTGGATTATAAGCAAGGGAAGTTCAAGATCTACAGTACTATCGAGAACCTATTACGTGATAAGACTAGCAAAAAGGCTAAGAAGGAGTGCAAGTATAATTATGAAAATGTGCAACAAGGCTTGAATGAGACAACACCTAAAAATCTAGGTAGCCTTGGACGAGAGGAGAATTGAAAGTTCAAAGTCTGGAAGGCAAAAAGAAGATGTAAAGCTGAAAATTGTAAGGGGTGTAAAGCTGCAAGACTCCATCGTGAACTATCATAATTGGTCACTCCATATAATAAATTAAACGCTTGTTGGAAGACAATTTAATTTCCCAACCCTTTTATTTATTTTGCTTTTCGTATTGCATTGTATTGCATGTAGTGTTATTCTTAATTTACAGCTTGCATTAGTTATAGGCACCTTTCAATTCAGTTTGAAGGTCATATTCATCATTGACACTTAACATAGTTAAAGAAAAATATTAATTGAGTCAAAATGGATTGACATATGCATGTAACATGATATTGGAGTTTAGTCACATAAAGGGAGAAAAATTGGTTTGGGATACTCAATGCGGCCGCATGGTAAAAAATCATACGCAGTCGCATATAATAGAATATCGGTAATGTTGCAATATATTATCTCTCACATTTGTCTCTCTCTCTTTCTCCTCCATATCTCACTCATAAAAATTGAACTGTTTAATCACATTATTCTACATAAACTGTCATATCACCGATATTCCATCATCATAATGATAAAAATCATTATTCTAGTGATAATGGCGGGTTAGAGTGATTTAACATAGACGTTGAAGATATGCACGATTGAGATAGAAGGGTTGTAGAGAGAGAAATAGATTTAATACGAAGGTTGAAAAAGAGGACCTGAAGAGAGAAAATGAGAAATGGTAGTTATGATAATACATTATTTGAGTAGATTTGGATTTCTTTTAGATAGGTATTAAAAAAGGTTATGGTATGATTAATTCATTTTAATTTTGTATTAACTAATTTAAAAATATACTATTCTTAATTAAAACTTATTAACACCTATTTATGAAAAGAAATCTTTAAGCTCATTTTTGAAGTGCAAAGTTTAAAGATATGATTTTGCTTAATTTTTCCATAAATTTATAACATAAAACTCAAAAAGCATTTTTAACGTTTTTAGTGCTTTCAGTGAAAACTCTAAAAGCCCTTAAAATACGTGGACTCAATCCTGACCTAAGACTACCTAAGCAGTGGCCTTGAGCCTCAATATATAAGGACATCAAAGAACTTTGAAGTCCAAAATGACTATTTTTTGTACAAAAAAAAAATAAAATCCTGCATTAAATATTTTCTTGAATATATAGTAGCGCAAATAAAGCAGAAGGCTTTCCCACTACACAATAATGATTGGTTTTTCAAATTATTCAAGGTTAATATTTGTTTTAGTAGATTTTATTACTGCTTTTGAATTTTATTTTTTTACTTTTAATATAGGAAATTTTATGCAATAAATAGTAGTCACCACTCACATACCTTACATGTTTTTAGAATGTCTTAATTATATTTCTTGAATGCGAGAATTGATTATGAACGAATTAAATGGTGAGTGAATATCATCGATATAATGTTCCTCGTCACTAGAAATAGTGTTTGAATCAACCATGATTGATGCTAAAGAGAAACATGAAAAAAAAGCATTTCAATAAATTTTCAAAATAAGAAATTTTAATAAAACAAATATATAATTTTGAAAAATAAAATAAAAATAACATTCAAGAAAAATAAATTCCAAAAATAAAAGTGATAAATTCCAAAAAAATAAATTCTAAAATTCTAAAAAATAAGAATTATAAACAATAAAATTATAAAAATTATATAAAAAAAGCAGTTCAAGCTCTTAGTAATTATTTACATTAAAATTCTAAAAAAATAATTAAGTGAACATATATGAAAATACTCTCAGGCCACACTAGTAATTTTTATTTTTATTTCCTATATTTTGAACTCAAATTATTATTTATTTTTATTTTACTTTTGTGGAGATAAAAAAAAAAAGTATGATTCAATAAACTTGAAAATATATATATTACTTGATAATATATAAATATAAAATTATTTTATTTTTCCGAATAATCAAATTTCATGGAATAAAATGTAATAAAATAGTTTTTCAAAATTTCAAGCTAAATGTATTTTTTCATTTTTCTGTTTTCAGAAATAATTTTTCAAAATGACAAATCGAACGTATTTTATAAATTTTAAAATAGATTCTCATAATAAAAAATAGAAAATGAACTCAAAATTCAAAACCAATACCCTAAACACAAATACAACGGGCTCTAAATTTTTGAAAATGATGGCAGCTAATTACATCTATGCCATCTAGACTGACAATAAGTAGGGCTAAGTAACATTACCAAATCATATTTTGACAATATATGCATGTATATATTACGCGTTTCAATGGAAAATTCTTGTTTCCCTTGATAAGGTTAAGAATAAAGTGCAACTTAACTGAACAATGGACAAGCTTAGAATCGATTTAGGCAAAATTGTTAACCTCGTAAAATACAACATCGGTCAGTGACTTTCTTAGGATACTGATAGAGAACATGAGAAAACCATTTGCCATAATTAGTTAATTACAATGGAAATAAGAAAATCATCCAAAAATCTCAACCACCCAAGAATGGTTTGCTGACACTTCTTTCTGTTCTCCACTGTTAATCATCCCAGAATCATCATCTTAACAATAAGAACAAAAAGCAGTCCACAATCAGACACACCACCTTTCAGGAATATTATGAGAACATCCATGATAAATAACAATGTGCATAAACGAACTTTCATATTCATAAATGGAGGGAAGCCACATGAACTTCCATTGCTTAAAAACAAACGTAAATGGTACGACAAGCAACAAGAACATCAAATATTAAAGTTTGAAATAAGCCATTCAAAAATGGCTAAAAACACCACGGACCACTGTAGAAAACACCCCAAAGACCACACATCACCACCTGCAGGACCATTATCAGCAAAATATTCAGAAACCACCACGGAGGCGGAGGACAAGATGGAGGGTAGACTCCTTTTGGATGTTGTAGTCGGCCAGGGTCCTTCCATCCTCCAACTGTTTCCCAGCAAAGATCAATCGCTGCTGGTCTGGTGGAATACCCTCTTTGTCCTGAATCTTAGCTTTCACATTGTCAATGGTGTCAGAACTCTCCACCTCCAAAGTGATAGTCTTCCCAGTCAAAGTCTTGACAAAAATTTGCATCCCTCCCCTCAACCTAAGCACCAAGTGCAGAGTAGACTCTTTCTGGATGTTGTAGTCCGCCAAGGTACGGCCATCCTCAAGCTGCTTCCCAGCAAAGATAAGCCTCTGTTGGTCTGGTGGAATACCCTCCTTATCCTGGATTTTTGCCTTGACATTGTCAATGGTGTCCGAGCTCTCCACCTCCAAGGTGATTGTCTTGCCGGTCAAGGTCTTCACAAAAATTTGCATACCTCCACGGAGCCTCAGAACCAAGTGAAGGGTAGATTCTTTCTGGATATTGTAGTCTGCCAGAGTGCGGCCATCCTCAAGCTGTTTTCCAGCGAAGATAAGCCTCTGCTGATCCGGTGGGATGCCCTCCTTATCCTGGATCTTGGCCTTGACATTGTCAGTGGTGTCTGAGCTCTCCACCTCCAAGGTGATTGTCTTGCCCGTCAAGGTCTTCACAAATATTTGCATACCACCACGGAGCCTCAGAACCAAGTGAAGGGTGGATTCTTTCTGGATGTTGTAGTCTGCCAGAGTGCGGCCATCCTCAAGCTGTTTCCCAGCGAAGATAAGCCTCTGCTGATCCGGGGGGATGCCCTCCTTATCCTGGATCTTGGCCTTAACATTGTCAATGGTGTCGGAGCTTTCCACCTCAAGAGTAATGGTCTTGCCAGTGAGAGTCTTAACAAAGATCTGCATTCCTCCCCTTAACCTGAGCACCAAGTGCAGAGTGCTCTCCTTCTGAATGTTGTAATCTGCTAGAGTACGGCCGTCCTCCAGCTGCTTGCCTGCAAAAATCAATCTTTGCTGGTCTGGAGGAATACCCTCTTTGTCCTGGATCTTGGCTTTGACGTTGTCAATGGTGTCAGAGCTCTCGACCTCGAGAGTTATGGTCTTGCCAGTCAGGGTCTTAACAAAGATTTGCATGCCTCCCCTCAGCCTGAGGACCAAATGAAGGGTGGACTCCTTCTGAATGTTGTAGTCAGCCAAAGTACGGCCATCCTCGAGTTGTTTACCGGCGAAAATCAGCCTTTGCTGGTCCGGAGGGATCCCTTCCTTATCCTGGATCTTGGCCTTGACGTTGTCAATGGTGTCGGAGCTTTCTACCTCAAGAGTAATGGTCTTACCGGTGAGAGTCTTAACGAAGATTTGCATTCCTCCCCTCAATCTGAGGACCAAATGAAGAGTGGACTCCTTCTGGATGTTGTAATCTGCCAGGGTACGGCCATCCTCAAGTTGTTTACCAGCAAAAATAAGTCTTTGCTGGTCTGGAGGGATCCCTTCCTTGTCTTGGATCTTGGCCTTTACGTTGTCAATGGTATCGGAGCTTTCCACTTCGAGGGTGATAGTCTTGCCAGTCAAGGTTTTCACGAAAATCTGCATCTGTAAAGTTAAAACAAGAAACAAGACCCTATCAAAATTTATCTCGTTATATTCTAAAAAGAAAATCAAATAGTACAGTAAATTTTATCACTCACATATAAATTATTGACAAAAATGGCAAATCGAACCACAAAAATTCACCGAGGGACAGATACAGAGCAAAAACAATTGGGATTAGGAAATAATAAACAACATATAGAAACCTCCACAAAAGAATTTATCTGATTCGTCTAAAGACAAAGAAAATCAGACAATTAATCACATAAATTCTCAATCAATTAAATATAAGCCAAATAATTATCAAAACGCGGAACTCTCTTAACAAATAACAACAGATTATATGCGGGACCAAAACATGAGATTTAGGGGGGAAGCAAACAGATCGTAAGGAGACTTGACCATAGAATTCTAAAATCTAACAAAATCCTTCTTGAAAGAGTTGATATATGATTAAACAGATCCAATATCAATGAACGATTATCAACACTCCCCTAGATTTTTCTTTCCATATCTGGAAAATTTTATAAAATCGATCAACACATCAGATCGCAAAACTATGGTGCAAGACAGATAGATCTATCGTAAAATTTAAAACAGAAAAACTCGAAATATATTACTTTCAAACAGCCAATTTGAAAGGAAAAATTCTTACGAATCGGAACGAAATTCAAAAGAAGATAAGAGAAGGCTCAAATACCTTGAAAGGAAAATTTGAGAGAGCTTCACAAAATTGATTACAAGAGAAATCTGTATCTGATGATCCATCTGTATAAACGAGGGCCCTTTATATAGCCACACGACCGTCTTAGGGCGAAAACAACCATGATATGTGACTTATTATATTACGCCACGTGTCCTAATGATGTGTAGTGCACCAAAACCACACCACACCACACGACACGGCAAAGGCAAGTTTTCCTTTTCTTTATATGGTGGAGATCCGAAATTCACGTGCTCACAGTAACCGGTGTACCGGACACCATATTAATTTGTTTTGTTATTATTAATTAAAGAAATATTATGGTCGAGCTCCCCAAGTGTTCAGATAATATAGTTTTGAGTTCTCAACTTTAGAATTTGAGATTATAGGTCTTTAGTCTATTTAAATTTATAAACTGTCGTTGTGGACGGTAAAATTGTACGTAATTTACGTGACTTAGTGTTAGATATCAAGTTATTTTTAACGATTTTCATCTCCAATTTTAAGTTATGTGAAGGTTGTTTGCATCTTGGATCTCTGTTTGATTTAGTTAAAAAAATCGATAACAAAGTAATTATGTGTTTGATTCACATTATTTTGGAAGAATGTATTTTTGAATAGTAGATTGATGGAAAATGTGTGGTTGAAAAAGAAGGAAAAGTTATTGACGTGATGAAAAATATTATTTTATTAAAAAATGTGTGATTGATAATGAGTTGAAAAATGAGAATGAAAATTTTAATGTAGCTCAAACGGGGCTAATTCACAATCAACCATTAATTTTAATCATGCATTTCGTCAACTTCTGTTCAAGACTTAAAACCTCACTTTTCAAAGTTTGGGATAATGAAATATGTTAATTGAAAGGTTAGGGGACCAAATCATAAATTTCTCTAAATGAAAATTGATTCAATACTACCTATCTTGTGACCTCACGTTTTTAATATTCTTGATTAGAATTTTAAATGTTATTAATCTTAAAATATTTGTTGCTAGAATGATCCTGAGAATAGCATTGATTTTAATAATCAAAGCACAAAGAATTGACAGTAAAAATAACTTTTGATGAGAAATAGACGGCAAATTTTTAGTTTAGCGAACACAAAATATAATTTTCCTCCCATCGCCATCACCCACACCCCTTCATGGTATGTTTGCATGTTATTTGTAACAATTGTTTCACTATCGAAAATTGAGCTGAAACGGAGAAATTATACAACAATTTTGAAAATTGGTTGAACGAATTTTTGGAGAGGTAGATGGGTTTTTGTCCTCCCACAACTTCCTCCAATTGTTTGGAGACCAAATATCTAGTCTCTACTACCAAATCATTGATCAACGCCAGAGAAACTAGAGACCGACCAGATCTCCAAGTGGTGGTGGCAGGGGTTTGACGCCGGTGGAAATGGGATAGGTAGAGGTGGGTGGTGGTTGGAGTGATGCTACATTGAGGATGGATGGATGGATGGATGGATATGGTGGTGGAAGTGGGCGAAGAAAAATGTATTACAAATGACAAACTATTGTTCAAAAGTTTAATAGCACAAAACGTCTTTACGTTTGACATATAATGTGCAAAATGTCCATACGTTTCAACTTTTTGCATTTTCACTTGTATTTCAATGTTTCATTGCGAAAAACGTCATTTTCACATATTTTTAACGTAAAATGATCAATATACCCTTCTATATAAATAAAACAAAAAATAAAAAAAAATAAAGAATAAATTGCAATCTTACTCATAAACTTTTTAAAAAATACAAACGAGTTCAAATAAATTATTAAAATGTTAAAAATAATCAAAAATAAAAATAAAAATTGTCTCTCTCCTCTTCTTCTCATCCCCCTTCCTCAACCTTCACCACCACCGTCGTCGCCAAAAGCGCCGGAGCTCACACCACAAACTGCTGCCATCAACCAGAAGGAGCTATGCGGTATTCTTTGTTGACCCATTTCGTCTCTCTCTATATCAGCCATTATCACCAAAGAAGAAGAAACAATGGGAACCCAGAAGGAGCGAACCTAAAGTTTTAGTTTCAGACGATGCAGACTCAAATTAAAGTAATTTAGCATTGCCTTTCTTATCCGACAGTCTCCAGTACAATCGACTATTCAACTTGCCAAGGGGAATCAAAGTTGGGAAGTATTGAAGAAAAGGAGATGAAGTTTTTATTCAATCTCGAATCAAATCTTAATCAATTACATGATGAAGTTTAAATAGAAGAATAGAAAAATGTTCAACTGATTTTGGCGCCTAATTTCCAACTAATTGACAGCTAATTTCTAACTGATGTTGGCGCCTATTTTCAGTTGGTGTTGGCGCCTATTTTCTGCTGATGTGCTGGCATATATCCAATACGCCCCCCTCAAGAT
>CAIGRN010065707.1:0-25271 GCA_903798345.1 Fraxinus anomala
CTCCAGTGATGCAATTGAGAGAATAGACTCGATAAAACCGAATATATCGTCAGCGGCAACCTCATTGAGAAAGTACATTGCACGCCAAACATCTTCCAAGTTCATACCCGAACCCATACCAAATAGTGCTGTTACGAGAAAACTGGGTGAATATCGATGCAAGAACTACGAAGAGTGAAAAGAGACTAATAAAAGTGAAAATAAGAGGGTAGAGTACATATACATAAGAACAGTATTGACAAATTAAAAAAAAATTATTGGATGATCCCGTTGACCCTTTTTAAAGCAGTCTAATGAAATTCTGCCACGTGAAATTTCTGTTATCCAAGATGTTAATATAGCGTGATCGTTTGTCAAAAAATTATGTTTTGTTGCCTGATGAATTTGACATCTTCGGAAAAATATGTGTAAAAAAATGATTGGATGACATTGTTGACTGTTTTTTAAATAACCCAATAAAATTTTGCCACATGACTTTTTGTCATCTAGAATGTTAGTGTAGCATGATTGTTTGTCAAAGAATTAAGTTTTGTTGTCAAATGAATTTGACATCTTTGTTGACATAAAAAAATATGTAAAAAATTTATTGTATAACATTGTCGATCGTTTTTTAAATAGTCCAATGAAATTCTGTCACGTAATGCTTTTTGTATTCCAAGATGTTAGTATAACATGATTGTTTGTAAAAAACATTAAGCTTTGTTACTAGACGAATTAACATCTTTTTTTTCACAGAAACAGAAGTGTAAAAAGTGTAAAAAAATGACCGAATGACATTATTGACCTTTTTTTAAATAATCTAAAGAAATTTTGTCACGTGGCCTTTCCGTCATCCAAGATGTTAGTGTGGCATGATTGTATATCAGATAGTTAAAGTGGAATTATTTGGTAAGTATTTGGTAGCCTAATTTTTTTAAACTCCAACAACCTAACGGAAATTTTAATTAGATTGTGAATATTTTATTTTAATTAAATAATGTTTACAGGATTTTTTTTAACTAAGTTAAAATCATTCCAATTTCGAAAAAGGGAGTATTTTGTTAAATTTATAGTTATAGGTCTTAAAATAAGTAAATTATAGATAAAATTTTTTATTGAAACCACCCACTGTTAATAGTCTATTGACTATTAATCCTAATAGTTTTTTGAAGCTAAATAATGGTGATTGAGGAAGAAAATCATATTTTAACCTGGGTCCCACTTGTGGTGGAATTGAAACCTTAACTCTGCTTTATAAAGGGAAAATTGCAAAGGGGACCGTAATCTATAAGTATTATTGCAATTAGGTTCTCAAATTTTATTTATTGACAGATTTGTAACGCAATTTTCTTTCATTTAAATGTAAAAGAGAACATTGTGTGAAAGTATGAAATAAATCAAATGAATAATTTTTTAAAAGAAACAAAAAAAGAAAAAATGATTCATAATCTGCAACAGACTCGTGCATACAACTCGCTCTACCCAACTCCTCAAGTGTAAAGCGACATAAGGAGCAGAAAGTGACGACCACCTACATAATATTTTAAATTTTTTTGGGTTTATATAACGATTATTTAATATACATCATACATATATATTGACCTTCCACCATTTTTTTTGCCTCCCCTCATTCACGTTAAAATCCTAGCTCCGCTACAGCAAATCCTTCCAAAAAGCCACCCTCTCCATCTACTACACCCCCACATTCCTCGACTGTCCTCCCCCCTTCCATCTTGTTGAATTTTACTCCAGGGCACGATATCTTTAATTTTCACCACCTGTGGCCCTCCTTGAATTCCTCCTTGACGCCCTACTTCTACTTGCATGTATCTAGAACGAATATATTTAAGAAGTTCGAATCTGAGTTTTGAATTTTTAGGTAAGTTGCTACATTGCATGCATCTTGGTGTTGCTTAAAAAAAATGGCTAGATTCAATTTCTCTATTCTCTCTAATGTTGATCTTAAAAACTAAAAAAAACATAGAGAGAAGAACAATTATCAGCAATTTACAATGATTACAATTAATTAAGGGAAAATTGCAACTACGGTACCAAACCTTTTATTTAGTAGCAGATTTTATCCAAATCTTTCATTTGTGCCATCCACGGTATCTAACATTTCAAAATGTAGCAGTCGGAGTCCAAATGGATGGAAACCATCAATTCGATAGTTAGTTGACCGGAATAGTAAAAATTGACCAAATCTAATAAGAACAAAATAGTAAGTTTATAATTTTAATATAAAATAATTATAATAATTAGAAAAAGAAAAAAAAGAATATCAAACTAAAATTCTTATGACCAAAGAATATGAAAAAATTGAAACTCCAAAAAATCAAGGTACCATAAAAGCTGAAGAAATTGGAAACTGAAACTCTTCAAACTGAAAAAAGGAAAAAATCTCATCACAACCCATAGCAATTTGAGGAGAAAAAATTCAATGATTATTGCTTCATTAATTGGAAAAAAGCTGAAGACATTGGAAACTGGAAATCTTCAAACACAAGAAAAAAAAAACAAAAAACCCATAGCAATTTGAGGAGAAAAAAATCAATGATTATTGCTTCATTAATTGGAAAAAAGTTGAAGAAATTGGAAACTGAAACTCTTCAAACAAAAAAAAGGAAAAAATCTCATCACAACCCATAGCAATTTGAGGATAAAAAATTCAATGATTATTGCTCCAAATTACATCTAGATCTGAAAATAGCAGAAAAAAGAAAATAGCATCTGCCACTCTAACGTTCTCTCTTTCTCCAACAAGGAAAATAGCAGAAAAGGAGAAATTTGGATTTGGATGGGTGGATTTGGATTTGGATCTGAGGGTGGGTGATCTGGGGAAGAAGAAGAATAATTTTTTTTTCTCTCTTTTTTTTTTTTCTAATTATTATAATTATTTTATATTCAAATTGTAAATTTACTATTTTGCCCTTATTAGATTTGATCAATTTTTACTATTCCGATCAACTAACGGTTTTCATCCATTTGGACTCCGATTGCTACATTTTGAAAGATTTGGTACCGTAGGTGGCACAAATAAAATGTTTAGACAAAGTTTACAACTAAATGAAATGTTTGGTATCGTGACTGTAATTTTTTCATTAATTAATCCATTAACTATTAGAGGTAGCTTAACACCTATTTTGTTTGAAAAATAATTTTTGAAATAGTGATTGATGGGAGATTGTGTGATTAAAAAGTAATGAGAATTTTTAAATTTATGTATAATATTATTTTATTAATAGAATACGTGGTTGAAACAAATAAAAGAGAGAAAAGAAAAAAAATAAAAAAATGGCGTCTATATTTTCTGCCTGCAGTCTATTATTTTATTTATCCAATATTATCTACTTAGACAAATCCAAAGCAGTGTTGTCGGTCCAAAATATCCCATCCCTTTTTCTTTTCTTTTATTTGACCAAGTCAAAATATCATTTCAGTTACACGTGTACAGCCATGATTATCTTTGTTAAAGACAATCTTTTCCTCGTTGACTCTGTCTTATTACAATGTTGTCTTTCATCAATACTGTATACCACTACAATACAAACATATTGATAAAAATGCTCTAGAAAGTTCTATTGGCACGACCAAGTATAAATATTAACTCTGTATAATTGAAAAAGAAAGTAGATTGCAAATATTTTGAAGATGTATAATCAAGATTTAAGGAAAACGTGTAAACATCTTTCGGAATTGTCATACCATATTGATATATCGTGCCATTGAATGACGCATTTAATCATTCAGTTGCATGTAATTTTTTAATAATCTCTTGACAAGTTAAAAAGAAAAAAGTCTATAAAATTACGATATAAGTATCTCTATAAAGTCGAACTATTTCATATTATTTTCAGTAAAATATCATATAATGTTTAAAAGGTCTTGTTAAAAAATTATATTCTCGTACATTACATTTTCTCGTCCTACAATTCTATATGTCAACCGTACGCTAAAAAGTCTCCTAAAATTAGGTAAATTTCATATACTGTCACTTTTTTGCAAATCTCAATTAGATTCACTTAACTTCAATTTAGTTTCAATTTTCTTTCAAATTTCACCACCTTTTCAACCATTATCTTCCAAATCGATGAAAATTACTTAACTAACGGTCATACCATAATACAATTTTCACGTAATCAATGCATGATTTTTCAATTTGTCATTACGTCAAGTCATAAAAGCATTAAGAATTAAAACAAAAATGCAAGCATTTTAACATTTTAATTCAAAGGCACTATCATAATCTTTATTTTACTATATTTATTTATAGGGTGATGTATAAAGATTACATGAAAGTACAAATAAGTAATTTCTATAAGTTTGAGAATGATAGTGATGAGATTAATGAAGTTCAAAATTTAGCCCATATTGGTAGAGATTAAAATCATATTTTGATAAAAGTTAATGAAATGTGCGAATAGATATCTCACGACATATGTGGTAAAAATTAATTATTAAATTTGACTTAAATTTCTTCCAAATCCGACTTAATTTCTCTATGTTTGGTTACTCAATTTAAATAATTTATTGAGACCACTTTATCCCCTTACAGTTGAATATTTTGTCGTGGTAGTATAAAAAACCCATGTCGAAATCTATGCGCGTAGAAGATTGGTATATATATTCTATGGTGCTTACATTTTTATTTATAGATAATTGTAGTAGAAGCCCTAAATCTTTATGATACTAACAGACTTTTTTCAAACTTTTCAAAAGTTGCAGATGTAACCTCAAACCTTTTCAACCGTCATCACATGCTCTTTTTGGATGGTTTCCATCAATATTTTTATTAGTTGACAAAAAAAGTGAGTTTGACCATTTTTTAATAAATTTATAAAGGGTAAATAGTAACTTTCTATTCACTGTTTTAAATAATTAAAGTAAATAAATTAAAAACAAAAAAAAATGAAGAAAAATAAAAATCTTTAACTTCTTCACCTAAAACCCTACACCCCACCTCAAACCAAACCACTCGAACCAAAACCAATATCATCTAGTCTTCGTAGGCGTTGACGCCAACGTCGACAACACCGCAAACTGTTGCACGCATACTCCTTTCACTTCTCGCCCACCTTATAAAACATATTCTTATTCCTCTCCAACCCTAACATCAAAACCTAAATTAAAATCATGTTCTTGGCCTGGATCCTTGTATTGGGGCATTAATTATTATTTTAATTAAAGATAAATCCATTATAGTGTGATGCTGTCGAATGTTTTTATGTGGCCAATTTTGTGAATTAATATCCCCAAACCTGTAAATTGAAGTATTTGCCATGGGCATTGCTGGATTTGCTGGAATTGTTAGAAAAAATGTGCAATTCTTGATGCTTTGAAAGTTAATTTTGATCTAGTTGTTTATTTAATAGTATGTGAGGTACGTGTTTGTGGTTCATCGCGGTGACTGAGGCGAAGAATAATTTTATTGCTTGGGTTTGATTTTTGATTGGGGGATGGGAGTAACAATTTTTGGGGACAGCGATTATGTTGGTTTTGATGATATCGATGATGGTGGTTTGTGGTGGTAGTGATAGATGGGGTAGAGTAGTGGTGTCGAAGCTTTACGGTGACGCTAGCAGTAACCGACGGTTGCAGACATGAAGGGTGGGATGAATTTAGGTAAAAGAAGGTTAAGCTTTTCCATTTTTTATTTTAATGTGATAAATATGAAAATACCATTTTGCTTTATTGACATTAATTAAAATGTGATCAAAATTAGTTTTTTGGGTCAACAACGGGAGATCGGATGGAAATCGTCCAAAAGGCATGTGCTGCAACAGTTGAACAGATTTGGGGGTATAGCTGTAATATTTGAAAGATTTTAAAAAAGTCTGCTAGTGTTTTAAATGTTTGAGACTTTTGCTGCAATTATCCTTTTTATTTATATATATAACCGCGTTGGGTGGAGGTCTTTTGTTTTACGATAAATTCTCCGTCTAATCCACTTTCTTCAATGGTTCCCATGCCTATCTTACCGTAATTTTACCGATTCGTTCAATAATAATCTTTAGAAATTCTCAAATCGATCTCTCTGTTGAGGATTAGTGCTGTGTGTTGAATTTGATATAGAGGGAAAAAAGCTAAAATTAATTTTGAATCGGAGAGCATCGAACAATGCATTCGGTGCCTTCTAAGGATTCGGTGTTGTTCACGCGCCCTTTCGTGTCCTCTTTCTATGGGGGATCATCTTCTAATCGTCTGAAACATCTTCAGAAAAGTGATCGGCGTGGTAATATTAGTAGTTAATATTGGCTTTTATTTTGTTTCTCTTAAAAGTCGGTTTCTTTTTCGAGGGTTTAGCTTTTGGAGGGTTTCTATCCCCAATTTTCAATCGGTTATTGTTATATAATATTAGTGCTATCGATAATTTGGTGTTGAGCTTAAGCGATCCAATTTCCCGATCTGTTAATTGGATCTCGTCTTTGGAGAGCTCGGTTCAGCTAATATTTCAGAGGTTTCTTGGGTATACAAGGTATTCACTTGATCGCATATACATGTATCCCTTCCCTGATCTGTATAGTTTCAGATCGTTCTGATTTGTGCTTTTGCAGATCTTTTCTGCAACTTTTCACTCTTATAGACGGATATCTGTCTCCCACAAAGTATGTCATCTGCTCAAGATATAAGCAGCCTTGGTGAGTCATCAACAGATCCACCTGACTCAGCTTGTCATGATTCAGGAGATCTTTCTATGAACGATCTGAAAAACTGTTTGAACGAGTTTGATAATATTGAAGAGTTTGAGATAACAACTCGTGCCTTCACTCCATCTCCTGAGGAGAATGATATGGGCAACGTGGAGAAGGAAGTTGAACATAATCAATCTCGTGGGAGCAAATGGGACAGTTTAGTTTCTGAGAAACACTTCAGCAAGTTTTCCACATTTCCAGCTCCTGCATCATCTGACGAGCATAAAAAATTCCCTGCTGAAGAATTGTTGGATGGGAAAGAGAAGCAGGGTAGTGATATGACCGCTGAAGTCTCAGCATTGAATGGCGATGCCAAATCTGCTAATCACTCATATTCGCGTTGCATATCCTTGCCTGTAAGTTTTACTTTTCCATCGCTAGCTCTTATCGGATTCATTCATTAATCATTAATATAATGATTTTCTTTTGACAATTGGATCCCTTCACGGGAATATGAGTGCGGGTTTTTATCCAAGGTAGTTTAGGTTAAGTCTCTTTAAGATAATTATATTGATATGACAGGATTTGCACTGATAATTTATATAATTCATATGATGAATTCCTGGAAAGTAGTAATGGGTATATTTATTCCTTGGGTTTCCTGTTTCCATGACCATGAGGTACGTGTGTGGTAATGTGCAAAATTGTGTGTAGATAGGTGGGATTCTTCCATTTTGTTTAGCATGAAGGGTGATCGTTAGGATTTGTAAAGAATTCTACCTGATGTAAGTACATTTTAGCATGTGATATTAATTACTGAGGTTGTATCCTGCCTTCATATTTTTAGTTAATTGTGTTTTTCTGATGTGTTACCAAATGTAATTAGATTCTTTTGCTGATCTTTTGACATCAGAAACACTATTTCTGGATGATCCAGGCGAGTAAAGCTTTTGCGTACGCATTTTGAATTTTGAGAGTAGGAATATTTGTTTACACCAGTAGTGCAAGTTCTGTTTTTCGCTCTTCAAGTTTCCATTTTGCCTTTCTTTCTGTGCCTTCAAGTATTTGG
The DNA here is from genome assembly GCA_903798345.1 of Fraxinus anomala. Taxonomy (NCBI): domain Eukaryota; kingdom Viridiplantae; phylum Streptophyta; class Magnoliopsida; order Lamiales; family Oleaceae; genus Fraxinus; species Fraxinus anomala. The sequence goes on from CAIGRN010065707.1 coordinate 7,681, forward strand.
AACAGTGCTGGCAAATTCTGTTTCAGATGTACAGATGATGCTTGTATGGCGAAATTTAAGGGTTCAGGTATATAATATTGGAGATATGCATTAACATATGTGGTCTTTTTCCCCCCTTGACATTCTATTCTCAGACTCCTATGAAGCTTGTATCTGCCATGAAAGGTAGCCGTGAAAAGCAGGGAATACCACCTAAGAAGCTTTCAGTGACGTGGGCCCCTGAGGTGTATGATCCAGTTCCTTCAGCAGTGTCGCACGTGGTATCAAGTAAGAATCATCGCCATCGCAGTGATAGCAGGAAGTACGGGAAGACCAAACAGAAGGGCGGTGGCAAATCTTCTCGAGGCAGCAAGGGCAAAGACAAGAAGAAAGCTCGTAAGAATGTTGGAAGTGCTAGCAGGTCTTTCAAGTCATTGGATGATCATCACATAGTGCATGGTTTTGATGAGCCTCTTGCTGGTATTGAAAATTTTGATGTTGGCAGCCCAGTTGCATTCTGCGGAAGTAGTTTTCTTAAAAGTTCTGTTACCAACTTGCACTATCCAGTCACAGAGGCTACATGAGCCTTCATCTGAATCAATACGGCTTTATTTTCATTCTGCTGATGTTGTAAATATAAATAATTGAGTGAGGTTTTGTTGATCAGTGGAGCTTTTGAGGGATAGGAAAATATTTGTCTGATGGTGGAACTGTTATGTAAACTTGCTGAAGATTTCTTTTTCGTGGTGATCTACAATCTTGTGTTACTGTATAATTTTCGTTGAGCTTGTTCACTTAAAAAGGCATTGACGTTGGATTACTAGTTGGTAGTATTCACGTGCCTGTGATTATCAGCACATTGCTAGTTTATGGTAATATTCATGTGCATCTTGTGACAGCACAGAGTTTGGTAATTGAGAATCAGTTATTTCATCTTTTGCTCGAACACATTTGTTGAAGGATAATGGATTTAGGACATCTCCAAGAAACTCTTTATTTATAAACAGCAGCATCTTATGTATTTTAGGAAGTATCTTTAAATTTAGAGATTCAAAATTTTTTCACACTTCAACAAGCTATCTATTTTGGCTTTTCATTTTGCCTTTCTGAAAAACATCTATTGAATTTTCTTTATGCTCTTGTTTGGAACATTTTTCTCTCTTATTTTCTATCATGCGTTGTTCAATAAAATAATATTACACGCAAATTCAAAACATTTTCTATTTTACAACTACACATTCTTCATTAAATCACCATTTCAAAATGTATTTTCGTAGAAAAAGGGGGTTCAAATATATTAAACATAATTTTTTTTATGCCAACTAATCAATCAATTTAAATGTGATTTGAATAATTTGAGAAGTATAGTATTAACAAAAGATAGTGATCCAAACACCTTTAAAAAGTTAAAATAGAGATTCACTTGGAGCCCTTTTTTAAGCATTGATTCTCTAAAATAAGTATAATTTGTATAGAGAGACCATTAGAGATGCTCTTATCTTTGATTTAGTAGAAGAAAAGTGCAAAATCTTAGTGATCTTGAATCAGTATTGCCAATACCTTGGTCATTTGGAAAGGGAAAAGCAGAATCTTGATCATTCTCTGGAACTATAACTTAGATTCAGTGACAAGTCCATAGCTTAAAAACGGGGGTAAAAGACTAAAGTAGGATTACATAAACGATGCCTATAGCAGCATGATACGACTGCTTGCAAGGATTAACAGTACATCTAACTAAAGCATTTGCTCGAAGAACAGATCTAGCCAAACGAGTATCTCAACATCTGAGATGACCATATTGTAGTTCTATGATTGATGAGTGAAGACATTTTCTACGTTGTGTACTCTGCATTTATTTTCACATAATCATAACTCAGGTCACAGCCCCATGCCAGTCCTTTACCTGGACCATCACCTGTGAAAAAATGGAAAAACAAGTAAAAATCAAGGAATTGTGGATAGAAGAGACAAACAATTTCCCAGAATTGATATACCAACTTGCATTCGCAACTAATCATTGGCTTGATGGAAAGCAAGTACAGTTAAGGAGGAGAACGGCACTGATAATACTATGAGACGAGCATATGATTTGACATTTCCCCTAATTCGTCTCTACAGTTTATGGCATAGCAAAATCAAGAAAGAACTTCCATTTCATGAATAACACGACACAGCACGTCATTTCTGCATATCTATGAATCTTACCAATAGATATTTGAATTAGAACTGTTCCATGTATCTCCCCAGCCTTCTTCAGATAATTACTAGCTGCAACACTGCAACATTTCAAAATTCTACTGTTAAAGAAAAGAAAGTACCGGAAAACATGCTAAATGACAGTGACCATAAAATGAGGGAAACAAAAGCGAAAAGAAGACAACTTGTGGAGAGACGGTTGTTTTGGTAAAAGGCTAAAATCTGCAAACACAGATTTCTAGAAAACTCACAAAATTTCACACAAAAGTTCCGTCAAAATATCATAAAAAGCATTTGAAAACCCCCAGCCACAGCAGATGGAGAATTTGGGAACTATGTTGACATGATTTGATCATAGCTGAAGTTTGATGAAGAAATGAAGTATTGTCTCATACCTATCGAATGGCAATGGCTGCCCACCATCCATTAGCAGAATATTTCCCAGTGATATTCTGAGTTTGTTTGGATTAAAAGGAATTCCTGCATAACCAGCAGCACAAGCAATGAATCCCCAATTTGGATAACCTACCATATACTGCAGCCTAATGACATAAAGCACGGGAAAAATACAGTAAGCCAGACAAAGTAAAAAACAGCTTGAAGCATATGAGATCATTTGAATGCGTATAAATCATACCTTCATCAATGAAGAAGATGCCACTGATCGTGCAACCTTTGCTGCTTCAGCTTCACTGCTTGCTCCAGCTACTCTTACCTTCGCATAGTATTTAAAATGAGGAACACTCTACTGTGGACACGAGGATATATTGCCCATGTTTTCTCAGCGAACACTGTGCGCAATTTCACCAATATCCAGTTCTATGTTGTATATATGTTCCTTGCTTCTTATCAAATAGCAATTCCTATCAAGACTTTAACTCATTTTGGATAGCCTTTTTTGTTATTAGGATGGATGCACTAACATACTAAAATGGCCAAATCAACAAGTAGAGGTAGTGCCGATAGAAGATAATCCAAGGAAAGCATGACCTGGGTGGTTGGCTCATGTTATGAGTTGACCCAAAGAGGCTCTCATTCACAAGAGTGACGTGATTTCTGTAGCGCAAGTTAGTAGAGGGAGGTTAATCAAAATTAACATGGCTTGTTAAGATCGCTTCTGATCTGCAGTAGATATAACAATGAACAGAGCGGAATGGCAAAGAAGGATTTGTGTAGCCAATCCAAATTAAATGCAAAAAAGGCTTATTTTATTCTATATTTTTACTTAGTGTTTGTTTGGGAGAGAGATTATATGAAGTGAAAAATGAATTTATCGAAGAATGTGTGGTTAAAAAGTATGAAAAATTTATGAGCCCACGAGCAAAATTATTTTATTTGGAGAACGTGTGATCGAAAATGAATTTAAAGAAAAATAATTTTCAAATAAGTAGTGCCAAACAAATGCTTAGTATTGCAATGTAAAAGGACAAAAGTTGGGAAAATTATGTCAGTAAAAATATGCATACCTCCATCAAGCATGTTGCCCCTTCGCCATCCCAAGCAATTGATTTTGCAAGACCTCGCATTACCTGAATAAAAGGAACATAAAATGATGCTAAAATTTATAGATCTCCGTATATCATCAGATTGTACCAGTAACTCAAGCAAAACTATCCAAAAGAACAACCAACATTTGAAATGTAGAAAGTGATGTAGCTCTAAATGAAGTCACAAATCAGTAGAAGATTGACATCACATGTTGTAAGGATTGATTTGTAGCACCCTAAAGCACTGGGCACAACATTTCATCATAGTCCAACCAATTCCAACAATGAGCCATGTGGACTGGACTACTTGACAACCAGTATTCTCATATTAAATCATCAAGCCATCTGTAATTATCTACCTTAATAGTGATAATAGCATGACAGTTGAAATAGGAATATCGAAATCAACATAAGAGCAATATAGCATAATACTCCATGATGACATTGTTGAAAAGACAATTCGAAACTTACTCCCAATAAGTATGAAAGTGTAAGACATATTAGAAGTGAGCAACTTAATACAATATAACAATTAAAAGTTTTACGAGGGAACATTTGTATCATTTTGCAGACTTGCCATGGATAACGGAAAGACGAAAGCTTATAAGATATAATTATCACCTATATTTTGGACTTCACTATGTAGTCGTTATCAATACCAAATGAGGATAGTGTGAAGATAGTAAAACATACGGCATCAAGACACGCTTGAAAAATGTTCTCCCTCAGAACTATATAAAGAAGAAATTTTGTTTGATCCTGAAAGACCGCTAGCTAATGCAAGGACACATTCATTTGTACTCGTATCTCCATCCACCTGCCGAACAAATATCCCGCCATCGGATTACAAAATATAATTAGTTAAATTAATGGGAGACAATCAAAAAATAGCGAGTACTAACTGATACACTAAACAGATTCTTAAATCACAACAACAAATTCGATCAGGCAAGTCTAACATTTTGAATGACACCAAAAGGAAAATTGAATTTTAAATAAAACAAAGAAAGTGCAGGATGTTGCTTGCTCTTGTTTGAGTTACAATACAATGCAGTTGGAGAAATACATCCAACAGCAATATAAAAAACACCCAAAATTACAGAAGTGTCTAAAACCATTAAGACAATATGATTTGCATGTTTTCTGGCTGATGAAGTCTAAAAAATGAGCACCACTTGCAGAAACTGAAATTGCATATCCTTGAATTTAGTAAATCAAATATTCCCTAGAACTTAAATAAACAGAAGTTTATATTTGCAGACTTGGGGCTCTATCTAGTCCTACTTGTCACAAGTACCAAGGGTGAATGGATCAATCTCCATGTGCCATGTATCTCATATGTGCCAGGAACATAAAATGCATAAACAGATTCGAAGCCTAGCACTTCTTAATTTTTATGTATAAATTTCATGGAAAATGAGCCAGAAATGTATGACAGGTTGTTACTTGCCGAGATTTGGTTGAAACTACGATTTACAGCAACCTGTACCATCTCTCGCCAAACATCACTTGTGACTGAAGCATCTGTCGTTATAACCTGTGAGAATTAAATCATGATATGGAGTAATTAAAACCGATTTCTGAAAACAGCTGAAGAAAGGAAATCACTGATGAAACCTACACCAAGCATTGTTGCCATGTTAGGGTGGATCATTCCAGAACCTTTTGCCATTCCCCCAATTCTTATATGAGTTCCTCCAACCTGAGTAAAGTATAATTTCGATTAGAAAATTAATGTTTTACTATCCAGTTGTAGAGAGAAATTTTTTCAATCAATTAATAAAATTCTAAAACTTAGAAACAAATGTTCATTTTCATTCACACACACACAGCACCTGAATCTTCACTCCACAAAATCTGTTTTGAACACAAATGGGCTTGTTCATTAGCAATTTAGCATTACATGCAGGAGAAATTTAACATCGAGCTTGTCAAGATGTGTCAAATACAAGTTCTTCAAAAGCTATTGGCGGGCATGATGTAAATTCCAGGGAGTCAATTACTACTCAACACAAATGGCTTATTCCCCCACATGTTCAATTAAATAAAATAGAAGATTACTATTATCTCATGGGTCATTTATTAAATGAGCCTAGAATGAGCAATGCAGAAATGTGAAAGTTACTTGGAAGTTTAGAATATATTTGGGGTTTACTAATATGCCAAATGGAACATGCAAAATGAAGGCAATATTTTTAGTTGTATTATTGACTTTTTCAATTCCTTCTCTTCCATCTCCTATCAATTATATTTTGACGAATAACCATACTTTTAGATAGATATGGTAAACAAAAAAAATATGAAGCCAAGTTCTTGAAATTGTTATTGAACACAAACAGCATATGAAACAAACCACGGAACAACCTTCAGGTCAGATATAACAGATTTGATGTGCCCACAACAAAAATATCCTGTACTTGTACTTCATCGAGTATTGTTGAATATGATCTCAATTACTTTAATATAGTGAGAAGTCCTACAGTTAACAATTGATGTTTTACTAAAGAATAATCGCCCACACCAACCAATAATTTAAAGAACCCATCTAATGAAAATGAATGTAAATATTTTCACTATGTGAGTTACTCTAGCTTTCTCCTGCATTTGAGGTAAAAAAAATGATGGTTTATGCAAGCGAACAATTGACATTTCAATCAAAATTTTCCTCTATAAATCAAACTAATTGTTCACTGTTGAACTATAGTTTCTTTCTTTTTGGCAAAATGGGGAAGAGAAGATCAATAATGTTCCTCAAGTATAAGGTTTCCACAGTCACCCCATCAGTACCCTTTAACTTATGCACAATAACAATTAATATTGGTTTCACCAGGAAAGTATCTCAAATTTCAATTCCAATGGTCGATAACAGATCAAATACTGTCTAACCATGAATGTATAAAATAAACTACTACTTGACAGAAATATCACACACACCTCAGACTCAATTGCAACACTCTTGCTTACAAGATCAGTAGTAGTTATTGCTACAGCAGCGGAGTATGCCCTGCAAATCCATAGACGAGATTCAAAAATCTATGAGTAGAAAGGTTGTTTAAGCATAGAGAAAAGAAAAAAAAAATCTATATTGATTTTAAAGATGCAAGAATTTAACTATAGATATACAGGGAAAATATAAAAAGGAGAAAGGGGGTGGGGAATGTAAAGAAAACAAAGGCAAATGACACAATCAACACGTGAAATCCTGTTTAAAATATTTAATACAATATAATTTTAGGTACATGCGATGTAGTCAGTTTGCACAATGAGGAGGTCATAGGTCCATTTTGGGGAAGTACCCTTCAACAGTTGATGATAGCAGATTTACTAAATCTGGAAGTGACTTGAGAAGAGACTCCTGCATAAGACGAAAAACATACATTTTAAAATGTTTTTGCTCACTTGGTCAAATAAAGAAGAGAACTCGATATCATATGCATGTTAAATAAAAATATAATACCTATAAATTACTACACACTTACCTTCTTTATTCTTTTACCTATCACACCAGTGGATTCAATCAATACTTGCTCAGGATTAAATTGCAGCAACTGCAGCAATTAGATATTTTCAGTTAAAAGCATTCGGGGAATATGTGAGACACTATATACAGAAATATGCATACCTCCAAGAGGGAATAAGAACATTCTGTTACATCCTGGTACCCTGCATCACCCTACAACAATTTGAAGTTATCTTAGTCTCAACACACTAAATAATTTGAACATATGATAACATGCTGCTGAGTTTACTTGACAAAAATCCAAGTGATCTTTTTAGACAACAAGAATGTTTGAAATCCCAACATTCAATTGAGCTTCAGAAAAATGATATTTTCCCCTTCCATGTTTGGGACTAAGAAAAGAAATCCACCTTCCAGATTTCTATTTATACGCTAACACCAAGCTTCTGAGTTTCAAGAAATTTACCGTTGCTGCATTTGCTTGACCAGCATTTATTAGTACTGCACGAGCCTAAAAAGTTACAGAAATGCATTAGTTATTGCTAGAAGATAGAAACAGAGAACAAATTAGAGACCATTCAAACTTGACAATAAAGTGTGCACCATTCAACCAGCCATGGAACTAAGATTTGAAACACAAAATTCCAACACACTTGGCAGCTATATGAGGACATTGAAAGACTAAATCAGTTGCCTTGAGACAAAATAATTAGGATTAATGCCCGAATTAGTTTCCCAACTTACCTCTCAATCTCATAGAAAGACAAAATGCCACATACCGGTAGAAAAAGCAAAATCTATGGTCATAGAAATAGAATCATACGATATTAAGCCGACATTTGGTCCCCATTTTTCCAAAACTCATTTTCAACCACAAATTCTCCTATAAAATAATATTAAACGTAAATCGAATAGTTTTTCTTATTTTTTAACCACACAAGCTCCAACAAAACACTATTCAAAAATGCATTTTTTGCACAAAAAATGGGGCTCAAACAAGGGCTAAATATATTTAGAGGTTCAAGTGATATCAGCAAAAATAAAGTTTTTCTTTCCTGTCCCTGGACAAGTACTCTTACATAAGTAAACAAAGTAGACAAGAACACATGATAATCATCTTACAAGAACAGACAAGATAATCATCATAATTTCTGTTCTAAACTTCAATATGAGGTTTCACAGCAAAAGCAACATGTTGACGAGCAAGGAGAAAGAGAAAATATTACATGACCACCAGGAATAGGAAAGGTTACTAGAATCTAGAACACCATTTTCCCAACATACCGTTGTTGAATTATCTAATGCTTTTTTACAGTATAGTACAGGTGCAGCTGCAATCACATTTGTAGTAAATGCCCCTGGAATACCATGAGAGTGAAGGGTCAGAAACAGAAAACCAAAATTTACCGTAAGAAGTCGTTCCCTAAATGTGATCTAATTAGATGCCATGGTGATATAAATCATGACCATTCAACTAGAAGATAGGAATTTTCTGAAACATTTGAGTAAACCAAGTATTATAAAAATGAATTGAAGCTGACCTGCAGACATAGCATCTACATCACAGGTTATCAGAGCGAGATCAGGCTTTTCTCCAACTGCACGTAACCCTCCATACATCCCAGCAGCTTTGAAACCCTTTGCAGCTGTAACTCCTCCAGGGACCTAAAAATTTTAAGTCCTATGTCTTCAAAACTTAAAATAGGACATATATGTCACTCAATGCCATGGACTCTAGAAGTCCATTTGGCATTAGAAAAAAAAAAACAGCAACGCTACAATATTCACAAATTATCAACTCCAATACATTTCATAACCAAAACAAGATAACTTAAATCCCCACCCACCAAACCAGGAGCACCAACCTCCTCCAGGTATTTATAATCATTGTATTAAGAAAAGCGACTATTCATGAGGTGCAACAATCCTGTGAACATCTGCAAACTACTTGTCCCCCTCTCTCCTCATTTTCTTTGGAAATGTCAACAATGCATGTTGCAGAACTTATGTTGACATCAACATTTTTCTATTCCACCCTCTCATTAAATAGCAAACTTTCCGTCTTTTACTTCTACTAAGCAATAACCGAATGACACATTCCGAATATAATAGAGATTAATTTTTTATAAGTGAATGGGATCAGACACATAAACACTCACATTGAGACGAATAAAAAATGATCCAATGCATCCAGTGTTTGGAATCACGTGATTTAAGTATCAACATTTAGAAATGTTCCTCACCCGCTGCCAGGGCCCTTCAGGCAGTAATATTGGAGCAGCTGGTATGTAATATGACGTGTCAGCAATAGATGAAGCTGCAAACATTCTGAAGTCTCTTTGGGAATTACTGGACAAGCCAAATGTCTGCAGAATACCTTTACAAACATTACCATCACTGCATATACTCAGATAACCGAAAAAATACAACAAACTGCAAACTTTAGAAATTTAATAACGTTCACAATGTCTTAATTCTTTACTAACTAAATCCATTAAGCCAAAAATTAAAACTAAGATATCCCTCAATAAATTTTTACAACACTATCATTGTTTTAACCCAAAAACATTAGGAATGACACTGATAATCAAGTTTTACTTTTTACTTTTTTTTTTTTTTTTGGCAGCATTTGTTCTCAATAGAAATTAATTGGAAACCAAGTACTGACCTTTGGCTTCTTGATTTCTGAGAATTTGATGCAGACATGATGCGGTATACACAGACATTGTTATTTTACAAACTTTATTGCAATAAAAATCGAATAACAAAAATTATTGCTCAATTGCAGCCTTCTGAAAAGAACTATAAATAACTTTATTATGGCTGAAGCATGGGAAAAGAATTATGAAAGTTTCGAAAATCGGTTAACCGAACCTGGAGGCGGACTGAGCAGAGATACAGGAAGGGTGGTACAAAACCTGTCACGAGCAATGCACGTGATTCATATTCAGATACTGAGCATTCTGTCGTTGTACAACGTGCATTAGTTACTTATACCATGCCCCGGGAAAATATTTGACGTCAAAATTATATTCTCAATATATTTATGAAGTATTTAAGAAAATATAACAAAAACGTGATAAATTTGTGCCTACTTATAACAAAAACGTGACGATAAATTTGTGCCTACTAAAAATTGTCTTGCTTTTTCCTTTTTTGGATTTGTAAGTTTTTGAGTTCTGTTTATGCTTCTGCTTTTTTAAAAGAAAATGTTATTTTAAATTAACTTCTTCTAAGCAATTTTATAGTAGATAAAGTACTTCCAAAAATTATTTAAACATTTCAAAAGCAATTTCTTGGTCTCAAAATCACGTTTTGATATTCTAAAAAACCCTATCAAATGACCCTAACATTCTTTATTTCCGTTTTTCAAAATTTCTTTAGGGTCGGGTGGGGTGTGTTTAATTTATATGAGTGTATTGTGGTTAACTTATTGAAATTAGACAAATTAATTAAAATTTATGTGGTTTGAACTTGAAGATTATGAACCATGATTCGTATAACTAATGTATCTCTTTTAATCATATTTATAACGGACGAGACAATTATGTTGATTATTAAAAACAGAAAAGCAACAATAATCTTTGTAAATTGTACGCATCGAATCAGAATTTTAATTGTGTTCGGATAGTTTAGAATTGCATTAATTAACTAGTGTTTACTCAATCTATCGCGTTAAATCTACAATTCATTTCAATGCTATGGTTCCATACTTCTGTGTTGGAATGTGACTTCTTTCAAGTGGTGCAAGTTTCAAGTTCAATTTTCGCTGGAAATCAAATGTGGTCATATCTTCACTTGCCGATAATAGTTGTGACTATTATCACTTTGTGTTTTTCGTTAGGGGAATGAAGTAGCCTACGATAGCAACTTCTTTTTCGTTTGATTTATTTGTTTTATAATTGGAGCGATTGTATTCCGGATTTCCTTTTGATTTGATTTGATTATTTGCGCTTCAGTCCAAAAATATTCTTCAAGTCCTAAGTTCCCATCGTAATTATTTGTTTTCAACGGCGATCTCGTTGTTCATTATTTCTCCTAGTTTCAAGAGCTTGAAATATTTCGCTTTAGACATAAAAATCGTGAAAGAAAAACGAAATTCTGATATATCGAAGGAGCAAATTTTGGCCAAACATTCTTTTTGTACACACTTACCTAGGAAAAAATTACAAGCACCAAAGAAAGAGAACTTTTTGCATGTATATTAACATGACCGCATGCAGAAGAGGATTTTGGACAACGTTCCCTTCCCTTTTAGTCTATGAATTACAATAATTGTACATTCTTGGATGACATTATGAATGACATCGTGATGTGTGAAAAATTGTGTCATTGCTTTGAATAAGTGTTATTAAAATCAATGACCCAAAATGTTACCATGTCAAACAATGTCATCCATGATGTCAAACTTAATGTACATGTAGCAAAACTGTTAGTCTATGCATTGTCATAACACTAGACCAAAAACAAAACACAAGCACTGGGGTAAATAACAGATAGCTCTAACATATACTCAACATATGGACCATGACGTGTCTTCTCCAAGTGATGCAGCTCGTCCGTATACTCTCATCCCACTCAAGACTGCTGCAGCTGACCACCAGAGATTATCGTCTTCTTGTCACAAATTTGAATTTTTTTTTTTTTGATTCCAGTTAAAACCAACTGGAATCCCAAAGCATGCTTTTAAGCAATGAACCAATGAAACTCTTCAGTCTAGTCCACCTGTGTGTCCAAGGTCAACTTTCTTTTGTAGCAAGTGAAGGTCCCTTGGAATTAACCATTACAGGCAAATCTAGTGGCCGCATAGGGAATTATGTGCTCCAAGTCCTTCAAGTGAACATGACTAGTCTGCTGCCGGCTGCACCTCCTTTTCCAACAATGATGTCCCCTTAAATATTGTCAACTGAAGGATCCTTGTGTACTTAAGCATCTGCTCAAGAGAGGTACTCAAAGTTGAGAACTTGATCAAATTAATTTCCACTCCATCCCCCAAACCCATAAGGGAAACGAGACAGAAGAAATAGATAAATAAAACCACCATTCAAATCTCCACCATATTTAAGAATCAGAACGAGAGAATTATTTAAATTAAAATAAAGTAGGTCCTCCATTTTTCTTTATTTCAATTAGAATCCCAAGCTTAAGATTGACTTTTGCGTGCTACTCTGATATTAAAATTTGATAGAGATTAAATTGGAAATGGAACAGTGGATTTTATCTGGTCTCTTTGGACCTCAAAAGAATTTGTCGATATTTCTGATTCAACAATCACTTAAAAAATGATGTTTGAGGATAACCTTTTTTTATTACTCTTAACCATGTTATCTAACGGCTTAAATTTGTGCAAGCCCCTACACGAGTAGACGGGGTTCGTTTTTTCCCATCAAAGCCTGAAAAACAATGGGTAGCAACAAGATTTGAACCTAGACCTTGCCTTATTTGATATCATATTAAATCATTTAATCTAAAAGCTTAAGCTGTTAGAGAGATGTACATGTATTCATTTAAATCGTCTTCAATGATTTTCATATTATGTTTCTGCATATTGTCAAAGCAAGCAGAACAAAAGGCGAGAGAAATCATCCCTAAGAGACTCACGGAAGTGCACTTACTTGTTCGTCACTCATCTTTCTGAAGCCTAACTTCTTCGTCCACATAGATTCAGCTTCCTCAGCAGCAGGGAGTACCAAAGTTTTTACATTCATAGAGGAAAGTAGCCTCTCAATGCATGAAAACAGTGCTTGAAAATAGCCCTAAGTGAAAGAAGTTTTCACAAGTTAATGGTGATTGGCAGTAAGATTTTCTAAATTGGCAAACTGAACAAAAACTAGGTGACAACAGAATAATGCGAAAGGACTAAGCTCCCAGCTCAAAGATTAAGAAAACGGAGAGCAACTAAATTAACACTTTGATAGCTAGAAAACACCACTATCCCCATTATTTTGAGTATAAAAACCATCTCACATGTTAGCAACTTACTTTTCCTTGTTTCGATCTACTTGTAGCCACTAAAGGAAGCTCTGCTACCTCTCGTCCAAAAATCCGGATAAGACCAGCTGATACAACTACTGACCTGAATGCAATTACACGCCCATTTTTTATTCAAGAGAATTAACCAAATCACAAAATGCTGGAACAAATGAATGGCGGTCAACAAAAATGTAGGTATTATTCAACAGATTGACTTACTTTACTATTAAAACAATACAATACATCCCACTAAATTCTTGCCCAGATATGTTTCTCCTGCAAAAGTGTTGCAACAATATTTTTAGAATAACTGAATGAAGAATATAAATATATATGTCAAAAAAGTATGCATAGGACCATAATAAACACAGCTTTTAATTGCTTAAAGTATTGATGTAGGACAATCCTATTATAAATAGGATAAAAGTTAATTATTTACAATAGGATATTTAAGATTTCTAGTTCTAATAGGTTTTATCTTTTAATTCTTATTCCTTGTTTAGAATATGATTTCTAATTTCTTTTAGATTATGATTTTTATTATTTTCCTTATTTTAGTTTCCTTATATTAATAGGATTTTGGAATAATCTTACTTTGAATATATTGAATAATAATTGATTGTTATAAAAAAACTGTATAACGCCTTTGTATTTATACGAAAAATTATTTCCTAATCGTATTAATACAAGGAAACTAATAAAAAACATAATCTGAAAGAAATTAGAAATCATATTCTAAACAAGAATTAAGAATTAAAAAAAATTTATTAGAACCAGAAATCATAAATATCCTATTGTAAATAACTAACTTTTATCATATTTATAATAGGATTTTCCTACATCAAATATGTAAGAAAATTGGTTAATCGGAACTAAAATAACAAGAAATCATACAATTCAAAGCCCATAGATAAATATTGGATGACATGCTTATTTTATAGATGCACTTCTCTCAGTTAGTTTCATAAACTTCTAATATGGGATAGTGCCTTTTATAGATTCTATTCTCTCCAATGGTTTCATAAACTTCCAATATGGGATAGTGGCATAACAAAAAAATGTTAAAATGCCCATCAAAATCATTTTCCAAATGTATGTCTAATTGACTAATTAAATTTTGAATCCCAACTAATTAAATTGTAATATTCAGCTTCATTCTTTCATTTATTTAATTTTTAAATTTAACTTAAATTGCACTTGATTATTAATATATTAATGTTATATATCATTTTCTATAAGTTTTAACTATTTTAATTTAACAAAGTAAACNCTTCATCATTTCATTTATTTAATTTTCAAATTTAACTTAAATTGCAATTGGTTATTAATATATTAATGTTAGATATCATTTTCTATAAGTTTAAACTATTTTAATTTAACAAAGTAAACTATTTTAACATATTGATTAATTATTTTTGAAGTATCGAGACTAATTGTAGGATAATGAATCTAATTAACAAAGATATATTTACTTTGAATTATTAATATGAAAATTTAAAAAAATTATTGTTTTCATCGTATTTTATTATTTTTGTATGTATTTATTGCATCCGGTTCGATCCCGGTTGAACCTTTTGACCCTTGACCATTCACCTTTTCCGGGTCGATTTTCAAAACATTGGTATATAACATTGACCCAAAAATTATAGTTTCAAAGCACTGTAGCTTTATGCATGAACCATAAAACAATTAACTTAAATGAAAGCTATTGCAGTCCTGTGTGCCATTTAAAATTCTCTGACCACTTGACACTGATTGACTTGTGTGGTAGTATCAAGGTCTGATTGTTATGTACAGCATCACAAGAAACATCTTGTACCATCACAAGAACCAAATTAGAAGTACTTAACTATCACCTCGGTATGAATCATCACTAAATTCTTTTAAGTTAATCTCAAGGAGACACTAAACTGGAAAGAAAGCAATCCATGTAACAAACAGAAAGCTTAGTTTGGTGTATAATCCGTATAATCTCCCATATTTTTGGCCTCATTCGTTTTATGGAGAACAAAACGTAATATTTTACCCCACAATCTACGGATGAGTTATTTTTCCCTAGACTATCTACATGAACCATCATAGAAAAATCATATAGTCAAATTCAAATTTAGACCTAAAAGACCCCAGAAAACCAAATTCTTCAAAACAGGAAAGTGATCATTTAACTAACATGTACTATGGACAAAAAATATCTAGAAAAGGTCTCCTACTATTTTTGGCCCCATCTGTCGCATGGAGATCATAATGCTTTATTTTCCCCACGATCTCAGGATAAGATATTTTTTCCCTAAACAATCTACATGATCCCATAAAGAAAACCATACTCAAATACAAATTTCAAACCTAAAAAGACCCCAGAAAACAAAACTCTTAAACAGGAAAGCAATCATTTAACTATTCTTCTACTATATAACAAATCTAGAAAAGGTGTTCATTCTTCAGAATTGAGCCTGTGTACAATTTAAAAGCAAACCAAATTTTCTCCAATCTAAGTTCTTCAAAGAAATCACTGTGTTTCTGATCAATATAAAGATAATGAGCTAAACCCCCGAGGATGAAAGTGAGGCAACTTACCCATACACCATAACAGGTATGAGATCTCGACCAGATCTGGCAATAATAGGATCAAAGCGCTCCTGCACAATGGATTGAACATGAAAATAAATTACAAGACTTCTTCGAAGTACACTAAGAATACCATGCCAATAGCGCTATCCACGTCAACAGAGTGCCAGCAATTCGCAAAAAGGTAAGATACGTGGAAATTGCAAGAAATGGCACAAATATTTTAATACAGCCTGCAATCCAAAGAAGTATATATCGAATATATTTGCTTTATACTCGCAAAATTTTTAGAAATTCGATTAATTAAGGAAACCTACTGATCTTCTGCTAGTGGAAGAGCGTGTATTCCTGTATCAGAGAACATATTACCAGACAACATCCTGTGGTAACAAGCTCACTTGGTTTTGCTAGCTTATACAGGAAGTATAACAGAATCCTGTAAACAGTTGATAACTGCACCTAAGAGAGATCTTCTCTTGACCTTCTCTCCTGATTTTCCCACACGCAAAATCTTATTAAAATTTTCTGTTATTTAGTATGATACATAACAATTCAGAAGGTCCTTGGAAATGAATTCTCTCCTTCAAGTTGTCAAGCATTCCTCTAATTCAGAACTAACCAAAGAAATGACTGATGTAATCAATGACCCCACCAACCCACACGCCTTATTTCCCTTGACAATTCTACTGTACAGCATTGGTTTCAAGTCAAGGTATCTTTTAGCTAACATAATCATTAAGCACTACTCAACTTTGGCTCAATCTGCTGAAATCCAAGGAACAAATTAGCACAGTTGGAAGTGTCCAAATTCCTTCTTCAAGAAAGGACGCTTTCTCAAGACCTGCAACTTTTTATAGAACTTCTTAATGGATCAGAGACGCAAATTTATCTCAATTTCCAATGGGTAACTACCAAATTGCTGCTTCAATCAGCAATGTTTTTTGGTATATATTGAATGCAGACCCAAAGATGAATTTGGCACTCAATCTCAATTTTGCAGAAAGTTAGCCTATATATTTACAAGTGCTTAGGTTCTGATTCCTCGATCTCAATTTTGCAAAAAGTGAATTCAGAAGCCACCATATTGCAATAAACTAGTCAGAATTGGCTTCTGGTGCAAGTCCATCCACAGTAACTTACTGAACATGCCTAACATCTCAAAATAGGCTTCTAAAATCCAGTAGTTCATTTGTTTTTACTGACAAGCACATTAATATTTTCAAATTCTAAAAGGTCTTGCTCTGTGTCTCCCGAAACTCCCCCCTACCCACTCACACATGTATCTACATATCCACACACACACACAGGAGTTTCTACGAATCTTAACAATAGTTTCTGACGAATGAGCAAAAACAAAGCAATTTTTTTCCCACCAATAAACAAACCACTGATTCAAGTTCACAAGATAGACACATAAAATCAATATAAGATGAGAACCTTAACTACTTGGATATTGAAGTTGCAAAAGAAACAAAGAAAAGAAATTATTATATAAAATGTGAAGTAACTGCTACATGCTCTCTTACATCTCAGTTTGTGTTGAATCAATCATGAGTTTTCTTTAGTTGATCTCATAAATTTTTACATCATTTTAGTTACCACTCATGAAAGAACGAGGTTTTCAATCTGCACACTATTCCTGCCATTCAGGCTTCAGCTATGGTTTGAAGTAAAGGAACATCAATACCTAACCACAATTCGATTAAAAAATTAAGAATTCAATAAACAGAATCATAACAGACCTTGACTTCCTTCAATTTTTATTGTTTAAACAAGAGGCAAGCTAATAGAAGACTTCATACCAATTTGTATTAAAAATGGTCCAATACACATACACAAATAACAGACACACACAGGAAGAGAGACAGAGAGCAAACGAGAGAGAGAGAGAGAGAGAGAGAGAGAGAGAAAGCTTCCGGTTCTTCTTTCCA
>CAIGRN010065733.1:0-20714 GCA_903798345.1 Fraxinus anomala
CAAAATAGATTATAAAAATGATGTGGAGGAAAAATATAGGGTGAAAAAATTGACTATCTTTTGAACTGATAAATAATAGAGTGTACAAGCGTAATGTTAAATTTATATATATATATATATATATATATATGTAGCAAGATCTTTTTCTTAATTTCTTTGAGAGGCGATCTCTTTAATTAGTTATGTCGAGAAGAATTGAAATTGTCAAAGATGCCATAAGATGTGATTAATTTACTATTAATTATATTGTTTCTCGTATGTTCTCGACTCTCGCACATTTCGGATTAAATAATAACCCCTCTATAAATCATTTCTACGACATTTAACCAGGGCGGATTTAAGGGGTTGGCACAAACATATTCCTTTCTACGACTCTATAAATTCATGTAACTGTCAAAGAAAACTAATGTTAAATCAGGTTACTATCTGCACATTCCAGTTATAGTTGATTGAATAACCTAATCTTGATCACTTGTGCAAGAATATTTACAAATCTTTCTCTCAATCTCGGTATATAATTATGTAGAGGTCAAGTTTAAATCTCATCTAGTTAAATTTCTCATATCTTAAACATACGATCTCTCTAGATAAGGATTTCGTTTCATATTTGTCTTCATAGATAGGTCAAAAATTCTTAATAGAGTTGGGCAACCAAACTTACGTGGACAATAGGACATGTCTTGAATATATTTAGTAATTAGACTTATTAATTTATAGAATTTTATATTAATTACTTTATGTAGTAAAATTTATTGCACAATTACAAGAAACCGTTATAGTAAACTAGACGTCAACACGGTTCAATTTGAACAATTTTTAAACAAAATAAGTATACATGATTTGAAAAATTCTAGACCAAACCAAACCACTTTTTTTGCGATTTGGTTTGATTTCAAACCTTGATTTTAGCGATATAAAAACGATATCTTTCAAATAAGTAAAAAAAATTAAGCCCTTGTATTTTTTTATTAAAATGTATTCTTGAACAGTGATTTGACTTCATTTCAACCACACATTATTTAATAAAATAATATTACATGTAAATTCAATTTTTTTAACCACATATTCTCCATCATAACATTATTACAAAATGTATTTTTTGAAAAAAAAATAAAATTGGGCTCAAATAAGCCCTAAATATACTGGTACAAAATCTCAATATAACCCTTAAATTGAAACCTTCTAAATATAAACATTATAATACAAATATATTTGTCTTGCTACGAGCTTAAGTCAATATAAACTATAAAATTTGAGGTTGCAAATTCATTCTTTTTTATGTAAAAAATAAGAAACTATTGTCAATAGTACTATTTCCCTAAAATGACAATAAACCCTCTAGCAAGTAAATTTATATAGTTTTTTTGAAGTATATATTAAATTAATTAATCATATATTATAGGTAAAAAAAGATTTTTTTTATAACAAAAATTGGTAACTGTTCGATTTGTTTTTTTTTTTAAACGATTTTCAACAATCGAATATAAACATTGAATCCAAATCAATGATTTCAAAACTGCGAGTTTTTTATCGATATAACGGATTGTTAATTTTTCCTTCACCCTTACCATAAACCGCGCGATTAATGTTTTCAGTGTGGTAGGTGCATGAACTTCAAAACTATCTATTTAATTTATGTATGATCAACAAGTCAAGGCACTAGTAATTCAAAGATGCTTAAATATAGTAATTAATATTTCTAGATTCTTCATTATTATTTAAGAAATGTAAAAGGTATCCCAGCACATGAAGTGGGTTTTTAGTTTTTACAATAGACACATGCTAAAAAAAATATTGAATTTGATAAACAAATTTCTAGGAGTAGGGAAGAATTACATATTGAAAAGCGAAAAGAGTTAATTCGACGTCATAACGAGGTTGTCTAGTGTCCACATAATTCAATGTATGAGGGGTCAAGTTCTTTCTTTTCTTGTTCGAATTTTATTTTCTCATCCCAGAAACAAAAATCTATTTCTTGATACATCCTCCACTCTCGACTTAGAAAAGGAATAGAAATATAGTCGCGGAGCTTCAATTAAGATCTAGAGGGGGCAAAGTTTAACAATGAATATTTTTAAATAATAGAATGTAATAACATTAAAAATTTTATAATTTTAGAATGGTTTTAGATCTCTTCGTGAATTTCTAGTAAGAAATGATTCTTAAACAACATCACAACATACATAAGCTAAGAGTATAAGTATTGGTGTTATATTTCCCTTGCTCTACGAATTTTTATTTTTTGACGTTGCATTTTTTTTTATCGCATTCTTATTCCGAATCATTAATCAATTAGCATATCTGACCAATTATGATTATATATAAAACATTCTGTTAGCATGCCTTGAAAATGAGGGAAAATATTTTATCATATTTATATTTTTTTTTGTTTTGCTTATTTAAAATTACGAGGAACAAATAAGGAACATGATTTGCTATTAATTAAAGAAAAGTTAATAATAAGAATACGGTCAATAATAATTTTGGACACACAAATGTAATAATGAACAAAAGTTGAAGACTTTTTAAGTGTAATTAGAAAGTAATCAGACAAAGTAAAAATGTCGTGTTAATGTAACTACCTAAAATAAAAATTAAAACATGGAAGCCCCGTAACATTTTACTATTGTTTGGTGGGGATTAAAATCAGGTTTTTCATAGATTTTGATAAAATTTAATGAAATGTGTGACTGAAAAATTCTATAGAATATATAATTAAAATTAATTATTGATTTTGATTTCTATCGAATATGTGCTTAAACTCAGCACTGTGAGCTCTCCAATCAGTATCACGTCTGATACACTAAGCCCATATTTGATGACCATTATGTTCAAAAACTCTTTTTTTTTTTTTTTTCTATATACTCATTTTTAACCACACATCCACACAATAAAATATTTTGCATGTAAACTAATTTTTTTTTCTACTTTTTAACAATACACTATCTTAAAAATCACTATTCAAAACTCTATTTTTCTCGAATAATTGTGGTCAAATAGGGACTAAATTAGTCATTGAATGTAATCTTAATCGTGCTTTTGTTTGCAAATCAATCACTAATCTATTAAGATTTTTCAAAGATCACATGCCCCCGCGGGCCACCCTCAAGTGGGCATGATACTAAAAAGCCTTTAAGCATGAGTGATCTTTTGGTCAATATCAATTTCTTTAACACCTAGCAATTGAATAATCTGTCAAACCTTTGAAAATTTTCTGATTAATATTCCTTACCAATCCAAATTATTAATTTATTTAGATTCTTAGCAACAACAAATAAATGTTTTTATTTCCTGGGANAATATTCCTTACCAATCCAAATTATTAATTTATTTAGATTCTTAGCAACAACAAATAAATGTTTTTATTTCCTGGGATTGGTTTGACCATCTGTTTGTTTTATGTTTCCGCTCAGATTAATCTTAGTGATTTATTTCATTTCTGTCTAAGGAGGTAAATTCTTTTATGGGACGTTTGATTGCGAGTATGAAATTTATATGGAAAGAAAATAAATTTTAAGAAATTCAATTTTATTTAGAACTTATTTGTATTTAAATTATTAATTAAATGTGTTTGATTGATTTAGTTTTCAACCTAAAAAATATTGTACTTGTCATTTTTTATTGGTCGGGAGATGAGAGAGAAGTGATAGATAAGAGAGAAAAAGAGAGGGTCAATTACATGGAAAATAAAAACTACCTCTCCCTTAAGAAAATATTTTTCTTGTTTTCAAGGAAAATATGATCACTCGACCATAAGTAGGAAAATATTTTTCGTGGAAAAAATTGTTAATCAAACAGTACAAAAGTAAGAAATTAAGTAGAAAAAACACATTTTCCTTTTAATTATTGGTAATCAAACGCACACTTACTGTTTTATGATTCGTGACTCAGTAATCCATCCAGATATGCATAATTTGTAGAAACATATGTTGCCATCTATTATGATTTATAAAATTTTGGCAAGTGACGTGTTTGAAGGCACATATATAACTCACAATTGATTATTCAATATGGGTGAGGTGATTTACAATTTTTTTAATTTACTATATTTTTATCAGTATATCTTGAATAAAATTAATGCAGAGTAATTCTTGAAATAATATCAAATAATAGGTAAGGGTTGTAATTTCATCTAAAAACTAATTTAACTCCACTAGATCCATGGGTCGTGGCCCAAAATATCTCTAATTTAAGCTTTCCATTATTCCCCGGAAAACCACCAGGCTTAATGACTTGGGCCTTTGATGCCTGTCACTTGGGCTTTGTAGCATAGTGTGAACTCAAAACATAAAATTTTAGTATAAATGTAGACTAAATGATGAATTTTTGATCATCAATAGTGGTAATGATATCTTGATTTTTTCAAAAATCTGGAATTGCACGGATATTTTGAACTGAGAACTTTGTTTTAGATGTGCATATAAAATTCGAAGTATGGAGAATCTCGAAATGTTGTGAAATCTTGAATTTTATATAAACTTTTTAATAGAGGAATCTCAAATTTTGTAGCAGATTGAGCGTATTTCTATTAACATAATGTATGTATTTCTTTTATAGGTTAAACCTCGATTTTAAAATTAACTTATGCAAAAAGAATGAAGTTTGGACATAAAAAAATCATAAGAGACAAAATGAGGAACCTACGAGTGAAGCACATAAGGAAAGTAGTATATAAATTTTGTTATACAGATCTCCACCGAGCAAATAATATACCATTGGAAAGATAATTGGATTTTTAGTTCAATGTAAAAAAATGGATTGCATTTCGAAATTTCGAATCAAACTTTATGCAATTTTGAAGTTAAGCTGCTGAAAAAACTCGTTATTTGCCGAACAAACTCGATATTTGCCCTTCATAGAATTTTAGTGTAAATGTAGAATTGTCGACTAAATGTCAAATTTTGTTGAAAATTCTGAACCGGTGACGAAAACTTATATTTTTTAAGAAACGTTGCGTTGCACAGAGATTTCGAACTGGGCACTCTATTTTAGATATGCATTAAAAATTCAAAATTTGGAGAAATTCGAAATGTTTTGAAATCTCGTTTTTCATTAAAACTTTAAAATGTAGAATTAGGGCTAGACATGGTCTGATTTGAAACCGAACCAAATTCGAATATTTTGGTATTTAGTAAGTAGAAACGTCAAGTTAAAATTTAATTATGAAACCATTCGGGTTCAGTTCCATTCGGTTCGGTTGAGTTTTATTTGATTTTTCGGGTTCCGTAAAATAATTAATTTTTTTTAATATTTACAACAACACTACATTAATTCGAATATGACATGTTCAATCTTAACTCTTACAAAATAACATAGTCTAATATCGTGATATCTTTTGTTGTTCTCTTTGTTCAGTTCTTCATTGAATTGACTGTTAAAATCACAAGAAGAGGAAGATAACAAGTTCACAATAATAGAACGGGAGAAACGGTACTACGGTAGAATAATAGATTTGGGTAAAAGTTAGGTTAATTTAATTAAATTGAGCTTGACTGAAAATTAGAAATAGTAAAATCATATTTTGAGTTTGGGCTAAATTAATTAGTTAGTAAATTTATTTAGAAAAAAAAAAATAATTTGATTTATTTAAGATAAAAAAAATTAAAAAATTAGTGAGATTTGATTCTTATTCGGTTCTTAGTCCAGAACTGATAATCAAACCAAATTCGTCATTCCTCGATACAGATACTCATTCTGGTATTTAACTTAAGAAGAGCCACTCGATTGGGTTCGGATCCGATTCGATTCGAGAGTTTTGTCCAACCCTATGCAGAATCTTGAATTTTGTAGCAGATTGAACAAATTTCTACTTAATATTCTATGTATTACTTTTATAGAATAAATCCCCAATTTAGAGATGATTTGATGCAAAAAGAAAGAAATTTGGACATAAAAGGATCAAAAGAAGCAAAATGAGAAACCTATGTATAGAACATGAGAAGAAATAATGCGTAAATTTTGTCGTATAGATATTTGTAAGGAAAAAAAATATGATAAATCAATTTAGAGTTCAACGGGGAAAAAAAAAGGTGTAACTGGAGTTTTGCAAAAAAATTATGCACGTTTAAGTTTAGGAAGCCGAGCAAATTCGAGATTTGCACAAAAAACTCGATGTTTGCACACCATACTCGACAATTCCCATCATATTTGACTTTTACATTACAAACTCGAGATTTGATTTACTTACTAGACGTTTACAAATTTGATATTTGCCTAGCGAAAATTCTTTATTTCACCGATCAAACTGGAGATAATGTATAACAATCAATTCAAAATTCCAATTACACTTTCAGAAGTTCTACGTTTCAGATTCAAAGTTCAACCACAATATCGATCCACCGATCCTAATATCAACATGTTAACACACACACACACACACATTAGATCTTTGTTGCCCCAAAAACTTGATAATGCATGAAAATATGGACATTTCAAATAAAATAAAAAAAAACACAAACAAACAAACAAACAAAAGCAACAAACATCTACTCGGAGCATTTTTCCACATCAATCAACAAACAATAATTTATCATGTTTGATTCTACTGTTCTCTATCAAAAAATAATGATTCTAAAATAATTCCAAGAAAATTCTCAAATCTTCACTTTCTCAACAACTTCTTTGCCTCCAAGAAGACATCCCTTTGTTGCCCCTAAACAAGAGACCCATATTGATGGTCGAATTGAAAATTCGTAAGCGAAAGAAAGGAAAAAGAAAATGACCGATTGATTTTAGGACAATTTAGGTCCTTTTTTCATGGAAAATGAGGCAAGGAGGTGGCATGATGACAAACTTAGGTGAGATATTGGCTAATGGACAATCCATTTGGAGTCGAGTGAGTGAGTGAAACAAATGAATTTTAGAATTGAGGGAAAGAAAAAATAGTTTCGAGACGTAGCTGGAAATTGGAAACTTTTTAAGATATTTTAGTTCATTTTTTAAAAATGGCCATGAATGCAAACCTTTCAATTTTTAGCTATTCTTAAAAATGAAGTTCCAAAATAGGACATTTTCCACAATTTCCTCTAAATTATATGATTGCACATTCTTCCATCAGTTCTACATTCTTCAATCATCTTTATCTTTTGATACAGTCTCTGACTGCATAAGATAGAGTTTCGCTTTAAACTTTTTTGCAGGAATTTTTGACAATCTCAGAATCATCTTTCAAAGAATAATAGTACAAATTGCAATCAAGTTGATGAATTTTGACCACAAAAATTAGGGAACTTGATTATAGTACGGATTTCGTTTTACAATTAACAAAGAATAAACTAAGCCCTATTTGAATCATTTTTGTATTATTAGAAGATCAAAAGCAGCTAAATACTACAAATTCAGCTTAGTCTAACCCTCGTTACATTAAGTTCAAGAACATTAGTTTTATGCATAGTTATAAAACCCGGAATGGACCGACCGGTTCAACCTGAAAACCGCCAACCTGACCTAGGTCCAATTTGAGTCACACAGATTTAGTGGCGGACAAACAAACCGTTTGAAACCCAGTAACCCGCCTACCCATTTGCCTTTGACCTGACCGGGTCTTATGTTTTTTTTTTTTAAAACTTGTTTTCTCCTCTTTCCAGTTCCTCAATTCACGTTATTTGGCGATTCTTCTTCCAAAATCAAACTCCCAAAAATCAAAATCAAAAAATGAACCCAGTAGAAATAGAGTTTGATTGATTAGTTGAAAATGTTCTTGTGGTAGATTTCAGTTTTTTAGAATAAGTTTTATGTAATTTAAGATTCTTACAAAGCATACATATGAATTCCAAACAAGAATTTTTGTTTCAATGTTGTTTTACAGACTTGAATGGGACAGCAGCTATGATTTTTGGATTTGGACGTCAACAATAATACATTTGGACATCAATTTTTGGATTTGTACAGCATGTAAAAGTGTTAAAACATGTTAAACTTTTTGAATTTTGTTACATAATGAATAAGTAGGGGCAGAGATTATTTCTGGTGTGAAATGAGCAATTATGTAAAAGTGTTAAAACCTGTTAAAAGAACATATTATTTCCGGCATGAAAACAACATATTATTTCTGTTATGCTTTGCATGAGATGCAGGTGAAAGTGTTAAAACTTGTTAAACTTTCTGATTTTTGTTAGACAATGAAGATCAGTTGCCTGTGTGCCCCATAGTTTTTCAATGGTGAACGCTAGGCATGCTTGTATATATGAGGTCACCACTTGATTTTAAGATTTTGCTTTTTTATTTTTACTAGAATTATATTTTGATTATTTATAAATTGGATAATAAACTGTGTTGGAATTACTTCAAGCGTCGAAATTATGATCAAAATGATGGTAATTGTTTGGCTGGTGCTATTGTTTCTTATTTTTATTAAAGTATATATGATGTAATGTTAAAATTTAAAACTATTTTCAAATAAGTTACATTTTGATGATCTTAATCTTGATTGTGAGGGAAATGATAATAGAAGTGATACAAACAAAGGAAACGAGGATTTTAGTATGATTGGGACTCCATCATTGGTACAAGGCTAATGAATTGAAGATTTATATCCAAGACCCCTCATGGATATGCTCTAACTCATCTTAATTGAGAAAATATTGACTTATCTCAAATAATTTACTTTGTTAACATGTTCTTTATCCACGTTTAACTTTTAATTGATGGTTTTACTTTTGCAAGCATATTCTTATAGTATATGAAGCTATCTTGTTGTATTGATTGTTGTTTTTAATGTTTCAAATCCATATTTCACTATATATGATATAGAATTTGGGATACAAATTGATATTTAGTTAACAAAGTAATAAGAAGTTAATTTAGTTATTAGTAGAAAATGGAAAATGGAAAAAAAATATTATTCAATGAAAATAGTTAATAATATTTTTGATAGGAATTGACCTTATTGAACCACCAAGTCTCAAGTTGAACCAGTGACCTGTGGATCCACTGCATTGTCTGGATCGACATCCGGGTCGAGTCTGACAACTATGGTTTTATGTGATAAAAAAGTTTTATATTAGACAACTTGGCCGTATGTATCATTTTTGAAGGGAAAGATGTTGAGGAGAAAAAAAAAGAAGCAATTATTAATAAGAAGTGTTTAAAAATGAAAATCATAACACTGGAACTTCTGGGAAGGAAGTATGTTGGTTAGAATTTCCTGCACAAAGAATGAAATAGTGCATCAAATAATGGATGGGAAACATATGATTAAAGAAATAAAATTAAAATATCATCAACTATAGCTCTAGAAACACTTTGTTTTCCTTTTTCCAGTACAAAAATCAACTAAATAAGTTAATCAGGAAACAATGAAAAATAATCAGAAAAACAAAAGAAAACTGAAATAAATTCAAAAGTTTGACAGAAAAACAAGAAAATAATTATATGGATTATTGATAGTATAAGCAGAAGGAACCATTAAGTTCTAGAAGTTTTCGTGTTAAATCCTTAATCAAGTGACTGAAATTGTTTATAAAAGTGAACTAAAAACATAGTTCAATGAAAGACTAAAGAATTGTACCTCATGGGCCTTGGCTAAAAATTGTTTGGTGAAACTGGTCAAAATTGAAGTGAGCAAAACTCAAAACCCTACTATATATATATATATATATATAATTTATACTGGTAAATCTGCTTTTAATTTTTTACTATACTGGTAACATTCTTGCATAAATAGATCTGCTGATAGAACCAAAAGTTCTAAAACAAGAGCTTTTTTAATTGTGTTATAAAATCGGACATCAAAGATTTACACACCATAAGAATGAACTGATACCTGTGTACACCATCATAGAGTTTCTGTGCAATAAGTCATTAATTGCCACTGCAGCATCATCAAGATTCTCATATACACTGATTAATGGGCCATTCTAATAAAACCCTAGAAAAGTTATGTGAATCTTGATGGTGCTGCAACAGCAAAAACTGACTGGAAGTAATGGATTATCACCATATCAGTACATGGAAAAGGAAACCCTAATTAGATTTTGAAACAAAAGAAAGGACAGACAAGAAATAAAGCTTCAAAGGTTGTCAATTATTATGCTCAATGAGTCAGATCCACTTGTGAAAAAGGTTTTTTCCCTATATGTATTGGCTAAAAAAAAGAAAAGAAAAAAGTATATAGATATGGGTAACAAGGGTTTGTTGCAGAAGAATAAATGGACCAAGAAGAAAGGAGATAAAGAAAAAGAAGGGTCAGTCGAACTGGGATTTCTAATGGTAAAGAGGGCAATTATTTATAGAGTTGATGGAGAAGGGTTGAGTCTTGATTGCTAGATTTATGGATTGGGTGGCTGAGAACTGTAGAGTGAGAGAAAGGAGAGAGGAGAGATGATGTATATCAATAAATGGTGTATATATAACAATCATGCATCGCAATCCTGGTTCATATTGTTACCAAAAACTTTAGGAGAGGTTTCATGAGCAGTAATGGGCATGATCAATAAAAGAGTTTTTTTTTTTTTTTTAATGCAGTCTAGTTTGTTAGACATGCAATGTGCTCATCTCTTGTAACAACAAACAATGCGAGTACCTTTTTTTAGACGGACAACTATTGTGATAACTAGTATCGACTATTTGCATAGTGCTCAGTCAACAAGTCCTTGAGCAATATCATAAGAGAAGATTTTAGCTTTTTTTATTTGTTTATTATATCGTCAAATATATTTTACTAAACATGTCATTTATAAAACATTTCTAAATAAAAATGACTAAGATCAAACATTGAGAAAAAAATAGTCCTTTTCATATTATATCATTTATCTTACTAAAGTGTAATTCCACAAAGTGAATTGAATTATTTGCACATCTGAGAATGGAAAATTAAAACTACTTGGTGCAAATTAAGATTGGAGAACACATTGCGTCCTGCACAAGCATTTTCAAAGTTGGGCTGGGAATTGACATTTGACAGAGCCATTGAATTAAGGAGAGTGAGCGAGATCTGCTAGGATTTTCAAGATTGCTTGTTTTCAACCGTATTTTGCCATTTCTGCTTAGTTTTAGCATTTCCTTTCTCATTTTGACCTCCTACTAAGTACTTTGACTCCTAGGTTCTATCTTTTTGTGATTTCTTGCCAAGTCTAATGTATTTTCATCTGCACTTTTGTCAAGTCTAATGTAATAATAATACTGCAATTTTTTGGAACTTTTTCTCTTCCTTTTTTTGATTGTGAAAGTTTTCTCTTCTTCTTTTATGACAATGAATGTCTAATGTAAATTGAGAAAATGAGATAATAATAAAAAAAAAATAAAATGAGAGAGAGGAAGAAAATTTGGAAATTGAGAGAAAATTTGGAGAGGAATATATTATATTTTTATGAAGTACTGTACTTGTCATATTTTTATACAAAAAATTCCTAGATAAACAAAAGTTTCCCAAAAAAAAAAAATTCTGAAAATTTTCTTAATTAAAACTAATAATTATGAATTTTTTTTTTAAAAAAATTAATAACTAAGACAAGATAGTGATAATAATACTTCCATTTTCATGGCTAAAATCATTGTGTATTTTTGCAAGTCATTTTTGGATATTCAATCACAAATTGGTCATGATATCATCTTAAAATTATGCTCTAAAAGACTCTTCAAATTAAAATTTTAAAATAGGAAGTGAGTTTGACTCTTCAAATTTGGAGAGTCAAACCCCACTCTCTATAATTAAATATATTCAAAATATTTCAATTTTCAATGAAAAAATAATATAATAATTTAAAGGGAGCTAGTGAAAATAAAAATATAGAGAAAAACAATAAATATTTTTTTGAATGTAGTAAAATTAACCGTAAAAGATAAAAAGTATATTGCAGTATTTAAAATTTTTTATTATCTCAATTTATAGATGCTATCTAAATTGTTGTATACGTTTTTTAAAAATAGAGAGTTTCTTGGAAATGATATTATATGATTTATTTTGTTTAAGGATGAGGCTTACGAGGTTTGATTTTGTTTATATGATCGATTGGGTTGGTAGATCGGATCGAAGGGACAATGGTAAAGATGGAACAAATAATTACACTCACAATTTATCATATTTTTATGAAAGCATTCTTATTTTTATAAGTTTACGAAGTTTACATGAAAGTATCATTTTGCTTATGTGATATGTTTAATAAACTAGATTGGACATCATCGTGCAATATTAAAGAAGATAACATGTCATTATGAGACTGAGCTAGCTAAAGAAAGTGATTATCCAAAATTTAGAAACTGTCACACTCTTCTTAAATGTCTCTATTTTCTTCCCTTCTCTTCCTCCCATTAGTTTTCTGAAATATTTGTTCTTTTAATTGAATGTTCAATAATTTTTTGAAAAAATATTTTATTATTTTTCCTACCTATAATGATTACATCTTTTGTACCATTAGGAAAGTTGATCTAGAATAGAAAATTGTCTCAAAATTACCCGAACTTCCCCACGTGGAGTAGTACATATGTAGATTATTATGATCTTCCTTTTTGTAACATCAATATCCTATTCGGTCATCGTATCTTAAAATTCATTTTTTCTAAAATTTATTTTCAATTATATATTTTATGATATTCATAACTTTTATAACATTTTGTGCTGAAAAAATCGCACATTCACACAAGGTGATTTACATACAAAAGAAAAATGATGTAATTATACTTGATACTTGGATCGCCATATTTAGCTCACTCTACCTATATATGGGACAAGTGTTGATTAGTAGAGAACTTTGTTAAAAAAATTGGACTTTGCTACAAGTATATCAAGGATTGCATAATTTACACGAGCCATTATGTTATTGGTTGGAGGAAAAAACTAATTTCCTCAGATCAATGACAAGATGTTACGTGTAAATTATGTAACATTTGATATAATTTTTAATGTACAAGTAGAATAATTCAAAAAAATTATTGTTACGGACTGCCTATCGACCCACCCTGATGCCTAATTTGAGCCCGTTTAGGAAGATTTTTGTTTTTCATGGAAGTGCTTTATGGGAAAATTACATTGGATCAATCTTTTCTAAAATCTCTTTAAAATGAGATAAATTACTTTTCAAAAATTATCCAAACAAAATTAACTTCTTAGCCCTTGTTTGGTGCACATTTTCAACCCAAGAATGTATTTTTTTTTATGTGATGGGAAATATGTGGTTGAAAAAGAAAGAAAAGTTATTGATGTTGTGAAAAATATTATTTTATTAAAAAATATATGATTGAAAATAAGTAAAAGAAAGAGAATAAAAAAAATAATGTAGCTCAAACATGAGCTTAATTTTAACAATTTTTTGACTTTTCATTATTTTGGTATCTATATATCTCAATAATGACGCCCTTACAGGCCAGGAGCATTTTCGGAGGTACAACTATAGATGTCCGAGACACATCCGTGAAAGCGCAGTTGCCTATTAAAGAATGTTTGAATTTTGTGGCCCTTAAACTTGTCGCTCTCAGTTTCGATATGGTCCATGTTAATCAAGGGAATTTAGATAATAAATATCACCATTAACCAAGAGAGTTCTGAATTAATTTTCATACCATGAGTTTAAACTTACTCTCACTCCCAAATCCTCCTAGTCTTGAGTTGGTTAAACATTTAGAGGTAATTCCATTTTGTGGTCTCAGTTGCTTCATTCACTCTTTCGATTCCATTCCTATCGGGTCATCTTAAGATTTTGTAGGTATCCTAATCCTTTTAGTATTACACTTCTCGTACTCTATATATACTTGGCATCATTGCATACTTCATATATGCGTACTTTATATATACTTGGCTTTCATTCGTTATTAAAATACGCATTTCATTATCTTAAGATTTTGCAGGCGTCTAGCCTTTTTCTGAATGTTATCAGAAGTTATGTTCATGATTATAACTGGCGTATTTAAAGTTCGAGATGCCCCTTCAAGTGTGATTTCTTATAGCAACACTAATCATCATGACAATGACTAAATTTCCTCATAAACATGTTTTTGAAGCAGCAAACTAAATTTTATTAGCAATATTTTTTGAGTGGGCTACACAATTTTTGTCAATATTGTGGATCTACCAATACGACAAATAAAAGTTTTAATGATGTCAAATCCTTGGAAATCATCTCATACCCCCCACTAATTTCCATGTAGTTTTTCTTTTCTAGTATATTCAACTAGAATCAAATCACTTTTGTGTTGTGGATGATGAGGTCAAAAATCATGAGATACTAGTTATAATTATAATTAAAAAAAAAAATCTAACTTGAAAATTCAAATTTGACTGAAATGAAGATTTTATGTTTTATGCGATAAGAAATGAGGAGACGCCATTCTTAACTAGTTATGCAAGGACTTGATAAAAATAAAAAAATATTTATGAAAATAAGTTGTACATTCATGAGAGAGTGATGTGGGAGTGGAGAGTAGTGACCTCTAATTATAAAACCACAATAGTCATGACCTCTTAACTTGAGATGGTTGTAATTAATAACACTGACAATAAAGAAAAAGACGTACCAAAATCTAGTGTATAAAGAGAGACATGATCACATGGCTAGACTCAGTTGGAAAAAGAATAAGAAGTTATGCAAGGACTTGATATAAAAAGTTATATTCGTTAATATAAGTTGTACATTCACGAGAAAGTGGTGTGAGAGTGAAGAGTAGTGACCTCTAATTACAGAATGACAATAGCATAACCTCTTAACTCGAGATTATTATAATTACTAACACTGACAACAAAGAAAAAAAAAGGTATTAAACCCTAATGTATAAAGAGACATGATCATATGACTAGATTCCATTCGAAAAAGGATAAATGCAAGGATTTGTTAAAAAAAGTTATATGTGTGAATATAAGTTGTACATTCACGAGAAAGTGGTGTGAAAGTGGATAGTAGTGACTTCTAATTACAGAACGACAATAGTCATGACCTCTTTACTCGAGATTATTATAATTATTGACTGATGGTAAGGAAAAAGACGTATCAAAATCTAGTGTATAAAGAGTGACATGATCACATGGCTAGATTCAATTGGAATAAGGATAAATGTTAAGCAAGAACTTGATAAAAAAAGCTATATTCATAAAAATAAGTTGTATATTTACGAGAAAGTGGCGTGAGAGTGGAGAGTAGTGGCCTCTAATTACCATATCTACATCACCTCTTAGCTCGAGATTATTATAACTACATACTGACATTAAGGAAAAGACGTATTAAAATTTAGTGCGTAAAGAGAGACATGATCACATGGCTAGATTTAATTCGAAAAAGGACAAAATATCACATTGTTACTGTACCAGATTCGAAAACTTTATCTCTTGAGTCGATTGTGGTATAATCTATACTAGTTGAAGTGGATTGTCTTCCTATTTATTTTATAATACTAATCATAAATCAAGCAAGGAAAAAGATATCTCAAGTTGTTGTAGCATTTAACCAAAAAAATATGAATTAATTTCTCCTTTTTAGATTAATTTCCTTTATAAATTTTCCACCAAATAAAATAAAAGAATGGAGAAAAAGAAGTGACATTGATATGCGTGGGTGCAAGTGCAAGAGATATTTGGCATACTGAAAAGGCTGAATTTGTAGCGTTGAACACGAAGTAGTGCCTGGGACATGTTTCCACGCAATCCACGGATTCTTTTACAAAACCTCGTACTAACTGCTCACGTGTCCTCGACTTTCCCAATTATTATATTTTTTATTTAAAAAAAAATTGATTTGGCCTTTTCTTTCTTATTTTCATCACATTTCATTATTTTACAAATGAAATGAAGACAAATTATTTCATATATTGAAATTCGTTGGGAAATTCCCTTATTTGCTTCCGAGATTTTATCTTTGTCATTTTTTATTGGCAAAGGAGGAAAAGGAAGAAAAAAGTTTAATTTCGACTATCCTCTATCAAATGCAAACTAGTTAAAAGATATTAATGGAGTGCAGGTGAAAATATTATTAGCTAAAAGTATGCCTTGCAAAGTATTAATAAATGAAGGCGATTATAAGTAGGGTTTAATGAATAGTGGAGAAGTGAAAGCATTTGTAAATCCCGTGAAATGTCTGGATACAAATTAATTAGATCAAACATGTTTTTGATCAAGATGTTTATAAAAATTTAGAAACCATGAGCTAAACATGAACTAAATTTTGATGTGTTTTATGATTAGTTTGAGGTGAGCTGGGGATCGAAGAGGAAATACTCATGATGACAAATAAATAAGATAGAATTAAAGAGAAAGTGAAAATATTAGTATCTCAAAGGTGATGTGGTAAATGATTGGGATTATTGTAAGGCACATTTATCTTGAAAACGATATCATTTCTCGGGCACAAACTATTTTAATGTCGATTTTATTTAATAAATTTGGTAGTCGTCTATAGATGTTACATTAAATTAATGAAATAGAAAAAAACAACTAGCTAAATTTAAGGTTTTGAAAAGTTCTTTACGCATCTTCGTTTGTCACTCATGATTTTAAACCTCCTCACTTTATGATTTCCAAATCAATTACAATTGGACATATCTAACGTTTGTTTGGCACTTATTTAATTTGTAAACATAATCTATCAGCATAATATTTATCCTCACATTTGGTGGGATTTATGAGTACTATTAATTTATTCACGACTCATTTTTATCTATTTATTATCTAAATTGATTATAATAACCAGCTCCCAAATATACACTTGTAGAATTTCTTAGTAAAGGTGCTATCCTCATATTACTTAGGTGTTTAGATACGAAAAATGTGGATTCTTGTACATTTATGAAATATTATGCGAATAATATGCATCTATAAAAAGAAATTGAACTAAAATACTTACTCGTGTTATCAGAAAATAGACCAGGATAATCAAAACAAAACAAAACAAAACAAAAATAGAAGTAGAGATTATGAAGCAAGGTATACCATTACAAATTTCCTAGAGACATATTTTACACTGCACTCGATCATGTAAGGTATTTTTGGACGTTTTGTCTTGCAAAATACAAATGCTTCTTCCACTATTAAAATAACATAATAGTATCCTTGTTCGATGCACCACAAGTTGATTGTATTATTCTATGCTAGACGATTTTGAATACTTGAAAGCTCTTAATACTGATTGCTCCAGATTAAAACTCAGAAAATAATATGAATATTATTTTGACAAGATTTAGATAAAAACGAATTAGAAATCAAGATATTTGAATTGAAGTGAGATGAAAAAAATTGGAATGAAGCGTATTCAATTTATTGATTTCAATTTATCTATCTCGATTCTTGCACCTTTTGGCACATCGTTAGATCACACAATTTTATGTTGGGATGTGATCCGATGGTATAGATTGTCGGTATTTACTTAAATATGTATGGCGGAGATTAAACAAGTTTCAATACCCAAAAGTCGGATCATCTTTGTGTTTAGATAGAATTGCAATATGAGGTACATCTTTAACGAATTTCATAAGTTGGGACCATTTCGAATCTTATGTATCATGATCTTAGCATGCAACAATTGGTCAGACGTCTAACCTCTAATAAAAATTCAAAGGACGGGAAAGAAAATTAGAACTTCAACCCAAAGAACCATTCATGGCCACCGGTTGCATCTATAGAGAATTGGGTTTAAGATTTTTACCTATTTCACTTGTGCTAGCAATGAATACTAATTATTATATCAACCTTAACATGGAATATGTATTTATAGGTTTCCACAAATCGTGATGGGCCTAAGAACTAATTAGTCTTAATAATTTACCTTTGTATATTAGTACTAATTGGACTTAGAATACAATACTTACATGGGAAAGAATATATCTAAGAGTTTAACTATTACCCATTTCAAAATTAAGAAATAAGGTTTAAAACTATAAGAAATCAGATATTATTAAATTTTATTTATGAAATTTTTAATTAAAAAAATTATTAATTAAATATATTAAGGTCACAAATCTATACAATTTGATTACAAATTATCGAATTAATAGGTTAAAAATTATTTTTTGTCACAAATAAACATTTTTATAGGCCACAAATTAGTTCTCGATTACAAAAAAAAAAAATTAATAAGTCATAAATTATTTCTCGATCACGAATAAAAATTTTATAAGTCACAATATATTCACGAGTCACAAAATCCAAACTTTTATAAATCACAACTCATTTATCGATCACATATTATTAAATTAATTGGTTACAAGTAATTTCTCGATCACAATTTAAGAAATTGTGAGTCACGATCACATTTTTAAGTCACATTATTTATCGATTACAAGCACCTCCAACCCATCCACCCACTACCACTGCACGATCACCATGACCACCACCAACATCACCACCACCTTGCACCAGATCGTGCAAAACCACCACCACATACCACATCAATCCAAACCCACGACGGCAGCAACGCAAAACTACACAATAGTAACCACAACACCACCACACACCAAACTTTGACACCATTATCGCTGCCAGATCACGACATCACCAAACACCCAACACCAGATCGCAAGTGCGCACCACATGTGACCACCACCAACACCACAAAACCACCTTAAAAACTACCACAAAACCATCTCAAAACCACCACCACCACTTGTGACCACGTCGTACCACCACCCCTTGCACCATGACCATCGCCACAACCACTACCAACACAGCCTAACAGTGCCACCACCACCAACACAGCCTAACAACATAACACAAACACACCATTACCACAACAGACGCAACTAACCCAACACAAATGAACTGCCACCACCATCATAGTGCATTGCAGATCGCTACAGGATGAAGCCACTGGAGAGGTAGATGAGGCCACCCACAAAGGCATTGCCCCCACTACCATAGTGCACCATTTGTAGAATGAAGCATCAAGCGGAGCACTTATGGTATGAAGCCTCTTTGGGCAGCAGTAGCAGCGCCGCCTCGCGCGACGAGGCACCGCTGCGAATGAAGGCGATGGTTTCGATGCCGGATGAGGTGTGTGTGCGACACAGGATAAGGGGTGGGTGGTGTAGGTAGAGAATGAGAATAGAAAAAGAGGGAGAGGGAAATAAGAGAATATGAAGTGATTTTTAGGATTTGGGATAAAGGTGGGATGAAGGTGGGTTCAACTAATTTAATTTTATAATATTATTATTAATATTTTAAAAGATGAATTATCATCTAAATTTTGAAAAAAAAAACTTTGAAATCTTATTTTTGAATTAGGAAGTTAAAAACCATGTGTGTTTGTAATTTCCACTACTTACATTCGCCCACTTGGACTAGGTAGAATATTAGTTCCAACTTTTCAATTCTCGTGTATGTGATCTATTAGGTTTTCAATCATGATGTTAACGTCGTAATATTATTATTTGTATTGATTATTATAATATGAATTAAAATACCTTTTAATATATCATTAATCCACCTGATTAATAAATTTATGTTACCATTCAAGATTGACATACCACTGTATCAAAAAAATTAACGTGAAATGTCATGTGGTATGACAAAATAATTCTGCAAGGTGATGGAAATATAATCCCTTATAATATAGTTCGATTGATTACGAGAGATAATAACTGTTAATCTCGATTCAATCAATCATATTGTTCGATATGACCGGTTGTTGATATGCTTGAAACCATTTCAACTTTAACTCCACCCTAGCAATGAATTTGTCTATCAACATGGACACACGAAAAGGCAGGCTACAATCCCTCAAGATCCAAGAAGGACGAATCCTATATTGTCATTCATCGATATTCATATGATTCATGAACACATATAACAACGTTTTAGTTAGTTTAGATAAAGAAACGTCCAATGCAACTAAAGTGTGCCAATTTTCATTTAAGATTCTATAATGACCTCATGTGGGAGGATCAAATCCACTAACTAACGCTTAGAAGTTTTACTCACACAAAATTATAATTTAAATTGGTCAAACTTATTTTTGTGTCACGAATTTCTTATGACCCACAACTTCTACCTATTTACTATCCACACATTCCATAGCATAGTTATAAAACTCGACCTAATTGATTGAGCTAGAGATCAGCGATCCATGGCCTTATTCAGGCCGAGTTGCCTAGAAAATTTAAAAACACAAATTCTCATAATGGGATATCTGTTGCTGCTACAGTAATGGTAGAGCTTGGTGGAGAAGATAATAACATTAATATCAACTTCGCAGAGAATAGCAAGCTCTTTCGCCGTCTTTATCAATTCATTCCTTCTCTTCTTAAAAGTTACTTGTCTCGCCCTCTTATCCTCGATTCGTTTTATCTCCAACATCCTACGCCCCATTGTTAAACACAACTGAGTAAAAAAAAATTGAAGATTTATAGAATAAAGAAAGAAATTGGTCGTATTCCCAATTGGGAAAATGTGGATTTTGGCGTTATTTTCACTTCCCAGACCCTCTGTTGTATATTGGTCATAACTCATAGCATAAAAAATCACAATCTGTACGAAATCCGAGCTTAGTGGTAATTTTTTCGCATTTCTGTAAATGATAATTCGACAGTCGTTTCAATTTCATGCGTTTTTATAAGGGTAATTGGTACAAAACGTCTCTACCTTTGCACGTTTTTGTGCAAAACGTCCATACCTTTCGTTTTTTGGAGCAAAATGTCATTTTGACCAATTTTTAACATAACATGACTAATATACCCTCCTAAAATAAATTATAATCTTACTCCTAAACTTTTTAAAAAATGCAAATCAATCCAAAACTTATAAAAATATTAAAAAGGACAAAAAAAAAATCTCTCTTGCCCATTTTCAGCTGAATACATGAGCT
>CAIGRN010065735.1:0-11255 GCA_903798345.1 Fraxinus anomala
TATTTAGTCTTTGTTTGGTACACATTATTTTTTTCATTTTCATTTTTCTACTCATTTTCAACCACACATTATTCAATAAAATAATATTTTACTTCACATCAATAACTTTTCCTTCTTTTTTAATCACACATTCTCCATCAATCCACTATTCCAAAATAACGTGGCTCAAACACACCATTAATGTGTCATGTTATTAACAAATATAAATTATTTATATTTAAATAATTATTTAATGTATGCCTATATTTTTAAAAAATATAAATAATTTTCAATTAATTATATTTTTAAAATTTGTGTGAAAATAAAAGCAAATAATGGTTGTCAATCGGGGTTAAGCCCCTGATCGACAATGATTATTTTAAAACTCTTTATTCTACAATTTCATTTTTAAATGCACATTTACGTAATAAAATATTATGTACATCAACTCAAAAAAATTTCTACTTTTTAATTATATATTCTCTAATAAATCACTATTTAAAACTTTATTTTCGTAAAATAATGATCATCGGGCAATCGGTCAGCTGGCACGTGAAAATGCGTAACAGATATATTTATAAATAATGTTATGTTTATTTATTTATCCGTGTGTCAACCTTTACCATACACGTGTTTGTTGATGGCTCGATCTACGCGGATTCTAGTTGGCCAACTAATAGCGCCAGTGGCCAGAGCGTCATGTGGCTGACGTGTTCTTTGTTTTGAAAATTATTCTTAAATGGAATTGATTAATCTTTCAAATCCAGAATGGGGTTACCCACGGTTCTGCTCTTTTAAGGTCTGTTTGGCAACTCAGCTTGCATACAAATCACACAATTTGGTCAAGCTTAAAAATTATTTTATGTGTGTGTGTGTGTGTTTTAGAGTATGGAGTGAAGGGTTCGATTTGGTAGTGTTCTATTGAAGTTTTAAACAGTTTCGAGTACTAGAACTTAGAAACTTAGGACATCTTCTCTTTATCATCTTCAAAATTGTTTTCAACCGTTCCAATGCACTATAATTTGGAAAAGTAATGAATTTTTTTTTTTTTTTTTATATCAATTAGACATACTGTAAATAATTGGGCTCTAAGATATTAGACTATTTTACTTTCATAGATTAATCTTTCTGAAATGAAGCTCTAAACCTAAAGAAGTGGTATCTGACTCCAAAGTGACCCGGAATGAATTCGAAGCTATAATGGAAGTTGGCGCGGCTCGAGTTGAATGATTTTGAGTGGGAGAAAATTCGTAGTTTACTCTCACAATAGTTACACCATATAAAGTAATGGTCCATGATACGATAGAAGAGTTGGGTCTTTACTGAACCCCATTGAGCTGTCAAACTATTGCTTGCAAGGGTATCGAAATGATGTCTAACTTCAATTACACATACAGAGTGCGTTTGATACATATTTTGTAGGAGAGAATGCATTATTTTTTTTATGTGATGTGATAAGGAATATGTTGTTGAAAAAGAAGGAAAAGTTATTGATATGATGACAAATATTATTTTATTAAAAAATGTATAATTAAAAATGAGTAGATGAATGAACAAGCATTGTCTATCCTTTTAAACTTTTGAGGTAAAACATCAAATATTCTTACATTATAATGAATCACATCGATTGGTGAAACCCAATGTTTTAATTTATTTAGTTCATATTTGGTTCTGTTAAGAAGATTGATTAAAATTTAAGTTAAAATCAACAATTACGTATACATATATTTTATATGACGTACAATTTTTTAATTATACATTCTATTAAAATATATTAAAATTTTGATTTTTACCCCCCCCGCCCCCCCAACCCCCCAATAAAAAAAAAAGGCTAAATTTAAAAAGCATTTCAAGAAATTTTCAAATCCCTAAAAGTAACCAACCTACACATAAATTCAACGACTTTGATGCATATTGAAGTTTCCACCAAGGCTTTCTGACGCGGAAAAGCACTATCTGTATCATTGCCACGTCATTTCTCCACCGTTTCCTGTCTATTCCTTATTCCCAAACACTCTCCTAGCCAATTGGACACGTGTCCTCTTAGGGCCTACTCACTCTAACTAAAAGATATGTTAAACTAATCAATCCCGGGCCTACTTCTGACTCGATTGATAAGGACCTGTTTGATAAGAAGGATAAGCCGGCAGGTCGGTAAAACTTCTTTTTTACGTTAAAATCGTGTCGAACGCTTACTTTTCTTTTTCTTTTTCTTTTTCTTTTTTTTTTTTAAAAAAAAAAATTCAGCTTGAGTTGCATTAACTGTCACATAGGCTATGTTTGATTGTGCAAAAATTTTTATGGAAAATAGAAAATTATTTCCAACTTCCACTTTTGCATTGTTAGATGACAATAATTTTCTTTGGAAATTGTGTTCTTGGTTTCACTCACACGAGCACAATTTTCATGGTTTTGTTGAAAATGAATTCCCACTTTGGTTGGAAATTTTTTTTCAAGTTACCCATTTATATATATATTTTTTTGACAATTGGAAAAAATTCTAGACACGATGGTAAAAAAATTTATCACTTTTATTGACAATTTTCATGAAAAACGAAATC
The DNA here is from genome assembly GCA_903798345.1 of Fraxinus anomala. Lineage (NCBI taxonomy): Eukaryota > Viridiplantae > Streptophyta > Magnoliopsida > Lamiales > Oleaceae > Fraxinus > Fraxinus anomala. Next base: position 2,541 of record CAIGRN010065735.1, read on the forward strand.
AAACGGACACCAAACTTTCAACATTTTCTAGGTGAAAAATTATATCAATCAAACACAATTAATTACAATTCTCAGTAAAACAAATTATAAACAAATCAATTTCCTATAATTTATTTTCTTTCCACTCAAATTCTCCTTTGCAATCAAACGAACACTTATTTAAACAAAAGTTGATGTTAAAATCTTACGTGACACAATTAAGTGGTAATGTGTCAATAAATGAAGTCATTACATCACGTTAAAATTGTTGAAATTTGGTTAGTAAAATAAATAAAAGTTGATTTTGCATCAACTTAGATCAAATATTCAGATAAATTTCGATAGTCAAATTACGCAAATAAATATACTAACTTGTTTTACTCGTCAAGTAGATGATAAGTGTATAATTGGAATTTCAAAATCAATTGCGAATTAATGAAAAATTGTTGTCCAAAATTAAGAGGAAAATGGGAAATTCAACATATAAGAAGGTCGCTCGATTGACAACCTAGAGCACACGAGCGAGGAACTCCTGCTCTGAGCACTTGAGGGTCTAACCGGGCGGCTAGCAAGCGGCCTGAAGGACTGCGTCCCTTCATGAAACATGCTGAATTTTAGGGTATGTCTCTCAGGCCACTTGTCAATCTCTATAGTAAGGACATCCTCGATGGTCTAAATTCATTCCATAACATATGCATTGATTGTATTACACCAAATTCATTCTATTATCAAAGTTTTATTGCATAAAAACTCATTCAAGTAGAGCGTGGAAAAGCCAATTTCGAGTTCGTTGATTTACGTAATTTGGAGTGCTCCTATTGCAAGACTTAATCGTTGTATCTTGGGAGACGAATTTTAAAAAATCATTAGCCCCGTACGAGACATTATCATCTTAAAGATAAATAGTTCAACTCTTGCCTCGACCACATTCATTTTTTTAGATATCTCATTTCTACTTTACGTATTCGATAAGTCGAAGTTCTGTTAAGTTCTACATATGTAAAAAGGTATGTTATTGCACATAAAAATATAATTTAGTTTGTTATATCGCTCATAAAAGTCAAGGGAAACTATTGCAAACATGGCTGCACTTCGACTTACCAAAAACGTAAGGTGGAAACGAGAAATGCATGAAAATAAATATGGTCGAGGTAAAAGTTGAACATTTTTTTAAGATAATAATGCCATGCACGAGTGCTAACGATTTTTTGGCATTTATTTCTCAAAATACAACAACCACGTAACGCAATAGGAGCACTCCAAATTATGTAAACCAACGAATCTAATGATATTTTGAGCTCTCTTTATATGAAACTTGACTCAAAATAAATGAAGAAATTATTTTGAAGTGATTATGCGTTGATATGATAATGCAATCATGCATCAACGAATAAATGAAAACAAACACGTGGAGTTTATATATAGTTGTTGAAAAGTTATCTCAAAAAACAAATTTTAAAATTCATCTCTATACATGAAGAGATACACCCATTAGGAAATAATCATTTCAAAAGTCATGATTTTTCATATGAAAATACACTTTTTGAGTCAACCCGTTCTAGAGTATTTCATAATATTCTACATAATTTTTCAATTATTCACGTGTTTAAGCTGCTTAAATTTGGCTTAATTTCTCTTTCACCAAATAACGATTTCCCTTAAATTATCATTTAAAAATTGGTCAAAACCAATTTATTACAAAATCTCAACATCAATTCCAAAGTTAAGAGGAAAAACGATATTCAACATATAAAATCGTTGCTCGAGCGACAACCTAGGACGCAGTGAACAGCGAATTCCTTGCTTTGAACACTTGAGTATCCAATTGGACAGCTAACGAGTGGCCTGAAGGGCGCATTCCTTCATGACACATGCATAAATTTGGAACGTGTCTCTCCGACCACAACTCATCAATCTCTATAAAATGGACACCATTGATGGTCTCAATTCATTCCATAACATATGCATTAGTTGTATTACACCAACTTATGTGGTCATTGTATCTTGGTAAACGAATGTCGAAAAATCGTTAGCACTTGTACTAGGACAAAGAGTTCAACTCTTGCATTAATTGTATTCATTTTCATGTATTTATCATTTCTACTTTGTGTATTCGATAAATCAAAATTCTGTTCGGTTCTACACACGTAAAAATGTATGTTATTGTGAATATAATTCATGCATTCTTACAATTTTATCCAATTAGATTTAACAAATTTTTAAATGATTATTTAAGTGGAAATCGCTATTTGGTGAATGAGAAATTAAGCCGTTTAAATACGTGAATTATTGAAAAATTATGTCAAATATTATGAAATACTCTTCAACCTTTTGGCTCAAAATGTGTCTATCCATATGAAAGATTATAAGTTTTGAAATTATTATTTCTGAAGAAGCGTGTCTCTTCATGTATAGAGACAAATACCAAAAGCTGTCTTTTTGCTACGTTGTGTCTTTTGAAACATAATATTTTAACTATGGATCTTATTATATGTACATTAAAATTTACATAACAGATTATATAATGCTATATGGCAGTTTATCATTTGCTAATTTAAAACACATCGACTTTTTAATCCTATATTTTCTCTCCACATCATATTATGTAATTCATTATGTATATTTTTTATGTACAAGTAGCAAAATCCTTTAACTATATACACACCATATGTGTTTGTTTTCATTCATTTTTTACTTCATGATTGCGTTATCATATCAATGCATAATCATTTCAAAATAATTTTATTTATTTTTAGTCGAGTTTCATATAAAGAGAGTTCAAAACATGAGCATGTTAATTGGTTTATATAATTTGAAGTGCTCTTATTATAGAACATGGTCATTGTATCTTAGGAGATGAATGTCGAAAAATCGTTAGCATCTGTGTGGGGGTATTATCGTCATAAGAAAAAAGAGTCGAACTCTTTTTATAATCGTATTCATATTCATGTATTTCTCGTTTCTACTTTACGCATTCGATTTCAGTAAGTCGAAATTTTGTCCGATTTTATGCCCGTAAAAAGTATGTTATTGGAATATAATTTGTGCACGTCAAATTTTTCCAACATAAACTTCATTGACCATTGGCATAAATAACTGCTCCAAGAATATTTTTTCATCGTTCAATTTTATTTATCATTACTATTAGATTTATTTATCTAAGAGCCTAACTATTGAAAGATGGAATATTTATTTATTTAAACTTAATTTTCAATGTGCTCTTCGTGTAGAAATTTTAGTGCTACCACTCTTTATTGTGTGACAAATGTATTGGTATTCGTGCGAAACTGGCAAGCGTACGGGTTCGTTAACAAATAATATAATTAGTGAGTTGAGAATAACGTCCCACAAAGAATAAGTTCAATTCAAGTTTACTAGTTTCTTATGAAATTCAAATTATGTAAACAAATGAAAATTTAATTTTTATAGTTATTCTAAATTAATCTAAGAAAGCGGTAAAATTGAGGATTTTATCCAATGCGGATGGTTGTATTGGATTTTGAATCCGTTTATTACTATTTATTTCAATTCTCGATTTGTAATTTAGTTACGTTCACACGTTCTTAACAATCGATAAAGTTATGATATATAATTTTCTTTTCCAAATTAAATTAAATCTATCTAAACCAAAATTCGAATGATTAGAATGCATTAAATGACCCGAATTTATTCATAACTCAAATTCGGATTATTAGAATGCATTAAAATTTAGATTATTTATATGATTGCACACGTGATAAATGTTATTCTTAACATATATGCACATATATTAATTTTGTCGCATTTTAAATTTATTGCGAGGCTTACAACACTACAACAAGTAATTAATTATCTAAGTGGTAGCTAAGTAATTAAATAATGTAATGGATATGCAGAATTAGTCAAGAAACATAAGAAATAAACGAAACTACTAATCTTGAATTAAAATAAATGAATAATAGTTCATCTTCATTCAATATAAAAACGAATTTAGCCTAACATATTAATGTATAAATTATAAGAAGATTAATAGAAAAATATAACTCGAATCATTAAAGAATACAAAAGATGTTGATCTTCAATTTCAGGACTGAATTTTTCAAAATCTTAATATAATTGGCTTCAATTCCTTGCTAGGGTTTGACTTCCTCTCTCAAAATATAGTAATTTGCTTCTTTCGCCCCCCGGGGCATAGCTCAGTGGTGCAAAAGGACAAGAGTAAGGTAGTCTCTGCTGAGCTGGCAGTCGCGGTGTGAGGGTTCGATTCCTGCCTCTTACAATGTTTGGAATTGAACTCTTTGTGGGCACTAGTATGACAGCTCTTGTACCCTGGCCTGCTGAGGCACATTCCGCGATTTACCTCCTCCACAATGCTCTAGGGGCGGGGCGATGGGAGACCCTCAAAGTTGGGGTTTANTGAGGCACATCCCGCGATTTACCTCATCCACAATGCTCTAAGGGCTGGGCGGTGAGGGATCCTCAAGGTTGGGGTTTAACCTTTAGTAATTTGCATCTTTCTATTGATGAATTTAATGATACTACTGTGTATGAAAAGACAAGAGAAAGTTTTCCAATGTGTAGCTCTTATTTTGTATTTATAAGAGTCAGAAAATATGTCAAAATCACGTTCAATTTGGGTTCCAAAAGATTTTGAATTGCGAAAGGAAACTACTGATTCATCTGTGAAAATAGCCCACGCGTGTGCACAGGCATAACCATTGCACGTGCCGTTGAGTAGTTTTGTTCTCGATAGATAATATATATAGGGTTGTGCGCGCACGTTAGAATAGCATGTGAACTCGCTCCGATTCGTGATTATTTATCTCTGAGCAGCTTTCAGTATTTTGATTATAATTTTCTCTCCTGATATCCGATTGATGTGATTTAGAGTGTATTGAAAAGATAACTCAAATGTATACAATTACTATAGATATAAATATTTTTCAATTCGAATGTATTCTAATCGAAAAATTGGTCTCAGGTTGAGGCTAAAAATTCAGAACATAATTTCTTTGTCTGAAAATTTGTGAAAATATTTCAACTATATTTTACTCCTTTGACCTTCAATTGTATCCAATTGATCTTAGATGATCTTCAATCATTGTTTTGTGGTCCGAAATAATTATTGAATGTTTGCACTTTGATCCCCAAACTTTGAATTTCTTCCATTTTGCTCATTTTTCGTTCATTTCTTCCAATTCTACCAATTTGCATTGAATTCAACCTAACAAACATAATTAACACAATATTAAATTATAACTCATTCAAATCACTAATAAGTACTCTAATTTAATGGTCAAATTAAGTGTACAATATACACTTGTCAATTACCATTCAAATTACTATGAAGTATGTATTTTAAGCACTGAACATAGACAGATTATCATTTTGTGCATCAAAACATTCACAAGTGAAACTTGTTTTCATTTTCTTTTCGAACAACAGTTAATATCTTTCATAGAGTTTTTTTTCTCCCGAGCATTTTTTAGAATTTATTTGCGAACTCATGATTGTCTTTACTACTTCGTCTTGAGTTTGAGGAGAATGTTAAGATTCAAGAGATATTTTGTGATATTTCGTCCTTGTTTGACTTCCTTTAAAAGAAAACAATTTATTCTCATACTCATATTCAATCATACATTCACAAAATAAAATATTTTGCTAGTACACTCAAAATTTTTCCACACTTTCTTCAAAAAATTACTATTCAAAACACCATTTTTACACAATAATGACAATCGAACATGAACTGCATTTCCATATTTCCTATATTGATATTTGGTATGTACCACAAAATTCAATCTTTCCTTCATATTTGATCAAAAAAACATAAGTTTTCTAAGACATAAATTCATATTTGAGATTCAAATTGTCTTTAAACTAAATAATTGGAAAAATGTAAAATTTAAATGACTAAATGCAAGCGTTGGCTGTAATGAAACAAACGGCCACTAATTTTGCCACCAAAGACGGGAAGGAATCCAACAAAGACCTTAAAAGCGGACCCCACAGTGGCCTTTTTTCATGCGGCACTGTGTAGTGGTCCAGGGTGACGTGTCATGGCACCAGAACGATTCCGCACATGTGGGGCCCATTGTATTTGGTGACCGACCTTCTAGAAGGAAAATTGCACTATTGCTCTCCAATTTATTGCTTTAGTAGTACGTTAGTCCTCAAACTTTGGAAATATCAAATTAATCGCCAACTTTTCATTATTATTGAAAATCGTTCCCTACTTACGAATAAAATCTAAATCTATGTTAAATTCGTAAATTGTCCCATGGTTGATGGTCCTAAATATGGCAAACTTTATGAAGTTAAGTTTTACTTCTTAAGACTCTTATGGTCAAAAAGTTAAATTGGATAAAATTGGATAAGGGTCACGTTGCAATCCATTATGAACATTTTTTTTAATTGAAGAATGATTTTACAACTATTCGCTTCCTTTTAAAGGTTAAGAATCGAGCTAATAACTTGGATTTTGGCACCTAAAAATTGAAATGCAATAAGATCTTATAAGGGTTGCATGACAAATGATTTTCATCACTGAAGATTGATTAGATGGCAATAATATAACTCTAAGCTCCCATTTGATTTAGCTAAAATTTATTTATAGATTTCGATAAAAATTGATAAAATATATAATTAAAAATTTAATAAAAATTGTGAATTTTAAGAACTACATGATTAAAATGATTTTTTTAAAAAAAAAATTACACCATGTTCGATACTCATTATTCTAAAATATATTTTTCGCTCTTTTATTTTTGATCACATTTTTCAATAAAATAATATTACATGTAAATTTAAATTTTTTCTTTATTTTTTAATTATTAATTTTTATTAAATCACTATTTAAAATGTATTTTTTGACGAATAATGTGGTTCAATTTTCTGATTTTTTTTTTCGTTCAAATACCCAATTTTCCCCCTTTTGAATCGACATACTGGAGCAACCCACGTGACATCAGTGTGGATCGGAGGACGTGTTAATCATTTATTGGTTTATTGAAGAATAAGAACTTGCCGCGTCGCTTCGATTTTCAGCCGTTGGATTGATTAATTCAATGGACGTAGATGCGGTAGAGAGAGAAAGTGCGATGTGACATTTTATGTGGTTACAGACAAGGGTGACGTGTGTCCTATGTAATTTTGGGTCCCACTATGAAGTGTACTACAAGGGAACGTCGCGATTGGATCTAGATATTTTTTGTTTCTTTATTTATTTATTATTTCTTGAAAATGGAGTCATGTTTGGGGTGCGTGAATCTAGATCTTTTAACTTATTTTGTTGGTAAGTTGGGATCAAGAAATTTATTTTATTTTTCATATAGATCGAATATAAATTTTCTAGTTGATCGATAAATTATATGTTTGATCCATTTAAATTTTTACATCCACGTACATTTTAAACCAAGCTAAAATGTGAACTAGTTCAAAAATCGAGAACCCAAATATTTGTGTTTTGTTCATTGAGGGTTCTTCGTTCCCAATCTTCGACTCTTTTTTATACCCAAACAGTTCAATAACATAACATTATAAATGAAGGAAAGATGAATTGAAAATATATGCAACTTTCTTGTTGGGCCACAATCTTCTCTGTCAAATATCTTGAGAATTGAATGGAAACATTTCCATTGGATGCACAATAGAAACAGATGGACTTAATGGAGAATGCTGATTATGTGGGAATTCAAATTCAAATCGAGAAATTGATGGTATTGTAAAAGCAACAATGGTGAAATTGACTAATCCAACTTCGCGTCTATGATAAAATTGATTCCTATAGATTTTGATCCCGTGTTACATCTATATTGGGGATTCTCTCAACCCGTTTCTCATACGAAAATCATTTTAAAAAACAAAAATCAATATTCAATAAGTACAGGTAATTTTTTCGAACTCCAAATCCCTACCTTGTATTTGTCTTTATTTACGTAATCTTACATTCAATTTTTCCAAGGATCGGTTTTGTTTGATGTTGCTGAATTCCTCATAAATCAATTTTAGTTTACAAAGATGTTTTGCATTTCGAGGTTCGGCTTCTAAAGAAAAGAAAATTTAGCTTTGTGTTCATGATGAATATATATTCAAGAAATACGGAATTTATACTATTAATTATTAGCTAGTTATATATAATTATGTGATTTTGTACCTCTTCCAAAAAAATGTAATCATCCATGAAAAATTCAAAATCTTCATAGTAATGATTGATGTCTACTTTGTGGAATTTTTTATTTTTCTTTTTGAATCATGATACACTTGAATGTGCAGCTACCTCAAAGTACTACATAGTATATGAAATATTTTTGTTACAGGATGGTGATGGTTTCATACATTATATTTTAAATACTTAACAAATCACAATTTTCGTAGTAATGATTGATGTCTCAAATAAAATATTTCTATTAAAGGCCGGTGATGGTTTCAAAATTTTGTTAGGGCTTATATAAATAAAAAATAAAATCCCCAAAACGTCTAAATTGGAAATTGTAGAATGGATTTTCGGACCTAAATTGTGGAGAAAAAGGAGAACGTAGTATCAAGAAGATCGATCTAAAAGTGGACGACGACTTCTTGAGATCAATTTGGTGGGGTTTGATATCTTTGGAATGTTAAAGAAGAGAGAGATTGGGATTTTTGTTTATCTTTGGATTATTGGTCAAGAGGTAATTTGGGGATTGATGGAGTGATTTTGGGCCAGGTATTGGATGAGTGATAAGGCTTGTTTGGTGGAGTGATGGTAGTATGTGTATT
>CAIGRN010065774.1:0-38936 GCA_903798345.1 Fraxinus anomala
TCCAATAGTATTTCCAATCAAATACTAAACAAGAATTCGAGGCACACCGAAATTTTACATCTATATCAATCAGGTCTAAGAATAATTACGTAGTAGTATCAAATAATATTATACACGTTAAAAGCTAAAAATTTAACTTTTCTTTTATTTGGTGCATGTTTGATAAAAAAATTTATCAACTTTTCAACATGTTAAATTTCAATTTTAATCATAAATTTTTTGAGATCCATAATTTTTTTAAAATCAAATTTCAATCACACATTAACATCAACTTTAATCAAATTCTGCTTCTTTTTTTTTTTCAAAAACTCTTTCGAACAACCTTTTAATATTGTACTATTTTTCAATGTGACACATTAAACATAAGTATCACAAACAATATACCTTCTCCAATATAAGTTGCACTAAAGAATTATATCTTATGGAACTTGGCCCATGTTTGGCTCAGGTATTTAAACATCCAAGTCACTTTTTACTCACACATTTGCGAGTACTTCACAAGTCTTACTCACTTATTCACCATCCATTTCTGTCTATTTATAATATAAATAATAATTTATAAAAGCTCTCCAAACATGTTGTAATACAAAATTCCCACTCCAATTAGCTCATATTTGGTTTGGAATACAATTTTGACAAAAATTTAAGTTAAAAATTTTAACTACATATTTAATATAATTCACAAATTTTTAACCATTTATTTCATCAACTTTTATCAAATTTATTACCGATCTAACTTTTATCGGTACCAAACAGCAACTTAAAATTTTAGACATGCCACGTGCTATTAATGTTGTCAAGTAAAGTATGTCATTTTCTTAAATCACTTACACGTAGTAATATGAAACCCACCTTTTGACTTGAAATAAAATAAAATGAATCTTACTCTTCTAATTGACCACTTCAATTATCTGCAACTAATTTTGTTCTTATCTATGTAATTATTATGAAATTTTTTTGTTCAAACATAATAAGTAAGAAGACAACAATTTTATCGAGCACAAGATAGACATGTTGTCATCTAACCCAATTTATGCAAATGCTCAATGTTCACAAAATTCATTAGTATTTAGGGATTATTCATCCAAAAAATTAAATAAAAAAATAATAAAACTAATACGAACATCTTTGATATTCTTTTAACAAATCAATTATACAAAACACTACTACTATCTAACTTAAACTTTCATAATCAATAAACTTAAATTCGATTAGATTATTAACATGTTCAATATATGAATATATGGTGTATGGTTCTAGAAGACTCGTTGTGCCTTATACTTTTCAGGATATTCAAAATGGGTCCAACGATCGAATAAGTATATAGAAAAGCAAAGTATGCCGTGCACTATATGTAGCCTTTACAAGAACACAAATCAACTAAACAAAACTATCTAATAGCTTAAACTAAATTTCATAATCAGTAAAGCCCTTGTTTGATTTCAATTTTTTTTTTTTAAAATACATTTTTTCTCTCCTCTTTTAAATCATATATTTTTCAATAAAATAATATTATACGCAAATTCAATTTTTTTCTTATTTTTAACCACGCATTCTCCATCAACCTACTATTCCAAAATTCATTATTGAGGAAAAATGGGGCTCAAATAGGTTCGACTAGAATACTCACATGTTCAATATATAAATGTACAGTGTACCGTTCTAAAAGTTCGATTGTGCCTAATATTTTTCAAGATATCCACGAAGGATTCAACGATCAAATAAGTATATAAAAAGGGTAATATTATGTAGTTTCACCTATTATTTAATGTCAAATTAACGTTATCTTGACCGAAGTTGTAATCTCAACATAATTAACATTTGAGCCACATTATTTTGAAAGAATGTATTTTGGAATAGTAGATTGATGAAAAAAGTGGGGTTGAAAAAGAAGGAAACGTTATTGATGCAATGAAAAATATTATTTTATTAAAAAATGTGTAATTGAAATTGAGTAGAAGAATGTGAATTAAAATTTTAACGTGACTCAAGGAGATGCTAAATAATATTACTACGTAGAAAAGTAGAGCACGCCGACTATATGTAATGTAGCCTTGTAGAACACGTCAAATTCCCACGAACTAAAAATGTCCAAAGTTTTAATAATTGACCTTTTGACGGTCATTGCACTCAGGTTTTTGTACTTTGAGAATCTTACGAAGCTTCCATTCTTGACCCCTACCTAGCTGCCATCCATTCGAGTCCACTAAAATTACTCAGAAGTTCAGAACCCATAAACTACAATTCATTATTCAAGTTTCGGATTCTTTATCTGTCTGTGTGTTTCGGCAAGTTTTTGTATCGTGTAGCGAGAAAAAATGGGCCACGGGACTTCGAAAAATGAAGCCTTTGACGAGTCAACTGACATTTCAGGCTCAATGTCATCAAGAATTCATAAACTCCGGCAGCGGCTCCATCTCCACCGCCGCCGCGACCACCGCCACGGGAGCGACTCAAACTCGAAGTCCAATCTCTCCAAACAACTCCTCAAGGAGGAGGACTTTGTGGGCATCGCCCGCCTCCGCCTCATCAGGGTACACCTATGATAGTTTGTTCATATAAGCACACACGGGGAATCAAATTATTGCCCATATAAGCACACACGGTTTGCTAGTTATGTTTTCGTGTTTACCGTAGGCGGAAATGAAATTCAAGGACAAATGGCTTTCTTGTGTTTCGCTTGGGGAACAGACTTTTCGCACTGCTATTTCTGATCAGTTAAGTGCCGAGCTTCTACTTTTCGTACTTATGTACATGTATTCTTGTAGGGTCCTGTCAAACTTTTGATTTTACTTCTACAAGGAGAGCTTCACGAAGAAGTCCTCTAAAAGCTCAGACAAAACACTTTTAAAAAATTATCTAAACATATTCAAAAACAGATCCTAGTGTCAGACGCACGTAGCTTTTGGCTTTGCCCTGCAAAATGGCCCGAATAATGTTCTGAGAGAGTGCTCGACTGGATAAATAGACTAAGTTCTATTGTTCTTAAGCTGGTTAATTTTTGAGAGTTTTATGGAGTTTCACTTGAATGCTGCTAGCCAAAATACTGGTTACAATTGCAACATAAAATTGGATAGGGAGTGTGCAAAACGCGGATTGGAATTAAATTTAATCTCCTATTGGTAATAGCTTGGAATGAAGAAGGGTGCCAATTAGTGTGCTTCACACAACATAAATTAAGTTAGAATGAAAGATAGAATAGAAAAGGAACATACTATGAACAAATTGAAGACTCCGTCTTTCCTGAATGAAGTTAATTATAGCCAACAAAAGAAAGAACTGATATAAAAGTCAAACAACTTACTGAAGAGGGATACCTGTGTGCATATTCTGTTCAATGTCTAATAAATATATACGTATTGAAAATGTTTGTTTTCTTACACTTGGCTTTGAGGTGGCAGATACTGTATGGAGGGAACGACTCTGTATATATCATCATCATAGTTGTCACTACCATTATTTGATGTGTCATGACTGGGAGATAGATGGAAACATTTAAGTCTTCAAATCCTAGTTCATGCATGCACAACAAGTCATCTGTCATCCTATGTTAGTATATGTCTCTTTGTGGTCCTGCACAGTGTTAGAACTTTTCTTTGGATGGAAATAGAAACATCACCACCTGTAGCAATGAAGAGACTGATAATCGGTTAAGAGAGAAACGGTGGAACATTTTATATATTATTGCCATTTAAGTTCTTCGTTGAGGATAGTTTCGTCTTTTACGTTGTTCAGGTTTTACGCTTTATCTTTATATTTTTGTCTTTGTAATGTTTTTCATATAATTGAATAACAAGCTTATGTTTTAATAACAAAAAAGAGAGAGTAACAGTGACTGAAAACTTTATGGTCAATTTTTGGATAGCTGATGTTCATATTGGACTTGTATGATTTATAAATTTCCCAATCTTCTTGTTTATATATTTTAAGGAAATTTACATTACTCCTCTTTAGGCTCTAAAGATAAGTCCTAGAATTGATCAGGACCTACATATGTAAACTATTTCCATACAAGTCCTTGACCCTCTTGAAATTGTGTTGTTGTTCTAGTTTTGCTCTTTCATGTCAGTTAGTCACAGCGCATTTCCCTAACTTTTGGCATCTCTGAATAAAATTTCGTCTTTTTTTTTCTTAAATTAAAATTCACCTTGAACTCTCTTTATCTTTATAGACCAAATACTAGTATTAACTATCATAATCCATCAGTATGGTCATATAGCATTATAGTGGATATTTGTGTACAAATACTATGCTGTGTTAAAGATAATTTTATTAATATTTTCCAAAAGTAGAAGCTTGGTTGAAATAAATTTTGATAGGACTTGATTGTCCTTTGGAGGAAAAGTTGGACTGACACAAATTTTTTCTTTCGTTTATTGGGTTACTTGTTTCTTATAAAGAATATCTTCCCATAAAATGTCCTATCTTTTTTACTCCTTTGATTTTGTTGTCATGCTGTTCTCTTGACATGGAAGAATATATATTTTTTTTAATATTTAGATATCTGGGACTCATGCTTCTTATAAATAACTGGGTCACTTTGCCAAATTAATTTACTGCATATTCACTATGACAAATGATAGTCCTTCGACTGAGATTATACCATGTCAATTTTCTGAAGGCATTGACTATTTTTGTATATGTTAATATACATTCTTCCCTAATTCTCATATGCTGGTTTTTTTTTGTTGGCTGTGCAGAACTGACAAGCCTATCTGGAATTCTGTGAGTAAACCCACATTAACATCACTTGACGCTTGGATTTCTGTGTATTACATCCAAAATTCTCTATATCCACTTCATTTGGGTGGATATATAATATTCAATGAGACAAACCTTCGTTTGATAATTATTTCAATTTTCAAGTTTATGATAATGGCAACTACGAAATCCATCGTCAATACCTTATATCGACACACGGTACTGCACTTTGTAGATTGAGGATTTGAGCAAGTAAAGGATATAAGGAGTATGACAATATGAAGTTTACTCTATGATACATATGGCATGGAAGAATTGCCTCGTCTTTTGGAGGACTGAAATTGCCCATTTGTGATGAACTGTAGAGGCTCAGCCCCTTTCTGGCTTAGAGGGCTGTCCCCAATTTGATCATTATCCAAGAGATTTTTCTAAAAAGTTACGAGGCAGTCTTTACCTACCAAAAAAATTCTGTGTGGTGAAGATGTTTAATTTATATTTCCGCCACTAATTAAAATGTTTTGGTGATTATATCTTCTGTTACCACATAGGAAACCAGTACTATGTTTTTTCTACTATCTTCTCTTGTCAGATTGAGAATATTGAGATCTGCCATAGTAGTTTCTACATTTCTCCCCCTCTTCATTTTCTTCCATGCTCTTGGCTACTTACACAATAACTAAAGTGCCATTTTATGCCTGGTTTCCAGTCAATGCTGGAAGAGTTTAGCATATTGATCATTTTGTCATACTAATATTAGCAATTGATTTCATTTTCTACAGGTGAAAAAACTTCTTTTGGAGAAAAAAGGGGCACATGTTGTGAGAATATCTATATTTGAGGTATGTATTATATCTGCATTTGTTAATTTATTATGAACTTACGAACTTTATCTCAACGAGGACCACATATTCATCATACAAATTTATATTCTCTTGCTCTTCTGCTTTTTTGTGTACTTGATATATGTAATTCTAGATCTTTTGAGTTTACATGTTCACTTCATTGTATCATAACATGCCAACTCATCATATTTGTTGTTGATGTAGACCAATAGATTATCCAAGAGCAACCTTATTGGCTATTGTGAGATTGATCTACTTGAATTTTTTACTCAGGTGAGATATGCTGTTTCCAGAGGTGTGCTTTATGTTTATGTCTTTTAGTTGTTGGAGTAGATAAACTGATTTAAATATAATGAATAAGTGTGTGGGTTATTTGCAGATATGAATGGAAATATGAACATAATCAAAAGTTTCAGTAACAACTTAATATGGTCATGGAGTCTTGTAAAATTTGCTTTTATATATTAAGAAAATAACTATCAAGACTTGGTTTGGGTTTCCTTCTATGACCTTTCAATTCTTAAAGAGGAATTCTATGATGACCATGTTTCTCTGCTATAGATCTTTACAAAGAGTGCACAGGCATGTGGGCCTCATGCTTGGTCTCATACATGAATCACACAATGGCTTCTTAGTAAAATTTGGTATGGATTGCTGCCATTGTAATGGCTAAAGTTGCCACATTTGTAGTTTTCATGGAGGTAATGGGATCCAAAGCAAAGTAGTGATTATTTCAGAAGCTATTCTACTCCTCGATCCTTTCATTTCTCTTCAATTTTGAGGCAACTATTTTTTCCTCTACAACTTCTTCACTATGTTACTTGGTGTAGATTTTCACCATTCACCAAGAGCTAACACTAAGAGAATGGTTGGTAACATGATATTTTTTATTTTTCCCTTTTTGTTATCAACATTTGGAAACATTAACAGAAACGCACGTCTTGTAAACCTGTTTCATTTAGATTTTATGATAACATTTTTTGTAACAAGTGGAAAAGGTATGAACGCTGAAAAGGTGCTTTGCAAAATTTTCAAAACAAAACCCAAGGTGCAAAGTAACTTCCAAAAGGTCACATTAATTTATAGTTTTAAAAATGAGCTAAGTATATGAACTCTGCCACTAACTATTATTGGTTGGTTTGTATAATCTATCAAATTTTGATAAAATGTGGAGGATACAAGTTGTTTAAGAAGGGAGAACTGTTGGTTTTTTGAAATTTATATGTAGTTTAGGTTCAATTGCTTTCTTGAGCATAAATAAGGAATGGTCATGTTTACTGAGGATGCACAAACATTGTGTTGAATTTCTTAAGCTTTCAGTCTATTGAACCATACCCTTAAAAAGTGATTTGTTTACATCTTTTTACTTTCTTGCTAAATGGGGTTCAATTAATTACTTTCTGAAAGTGAACTAGTTCTGTGGTGTGATGTGAATTTAAAAGCTACTTATAAATTTGAACTATTCAAGATAACCAAACTAGCAGGGAGATGAAACAATAAAATATGGTAATTAAATAATATATCTTAGAAAAAAGTCAAGTGCACAGAATATTTCTTGAAATAAACTAAAGCAGTGCTAAGAACTCGATAATTTTCAAGGCAAAATTTGTTCTTTTATTTGTTGCAAGCATGCTTTCATCGGAATCTCTTATGGACATTCTGTTTACTTATCTGATTTCTTCATATTAATTTATTGCTTTAGATAGAGATTGCTATTCCACTATACAGAGTAAAAAATAATGAAGTGATCATATAATGTTCTTTCCAGATTTTTTCCGTCAATTTCCCCTTTTTATGTGGACAAGACGTTTTATATTTATTTTGATTCAAAAACAATTATTTGGCAGGAGTCTAATTTGGAGATGAAGGTTGATCTAAAAGATCCATCAGCTGCTACGGTTGTTGTAGGCAGTATATATCTATCATGTTCAATTGAGGTGCAAATCTGTGTGATACAATGCTCTTTCTGCTGGTTATCGATACCATTTGTGTGCCTTATATAATATTTAACATTCTCAGGATCCAATAGAAACGGAGAAAAGTTTTGTGAGGCGCATCTTGTCCATAGTGGTATGTTGTAACTTTCATCTTCTTTTGGGATACTGGGATTTGGTATATCTACTACACTGGATCATTGCAATAGTTGAAGCTGTTGTATTGAAAATGAAAGCACTTTAGTGTTGCACATAGAGGATAACTGCGTTGCTTGAAGGACATTTTTATTGTCTAAAATTTGGCTGGTTGGTTCGTATCGGTTTAAAGTCATATGTTTGGTTTTTTTTTTTTTTCATGCACATGTCTATTTAATATAGTTCATCCATCAAGCTCGTCAAGGTAATCTCCATGTTCAAAGAAACCGTGGTTTTATCCATTCATATCAAAGGAAAAGAAAAATCCGAACTTTTTTTTTTTGCAAGACGTGTATATCAAAGGAAAAGGAAAATGAATAATCCTTATGTTCAGTTTAATTTTATCCAGATCACGGTCTTTATATGAAATCTTTGGATAAAATTAACAGTTAAAAGTCATACTTTTGTCCTGTGATGCAATATGTTATGGTGGTACACTACGGGAAATGTAATTCTACTTTATCAATGTTAAACAAAGGACAATATGCCTACTTAATGCTAATAAAGTAATCATTGGACTTTCACTTTCCAATTCAAAGAGAAAAAGGCTGGAATGGTATTTATCAATTAGAATTATCTTATGATGAAAAGAGTTTAGCCATAAATACCTTCTTTGCGCAGCTATCACTTTGTTTGTGGTCTTGGAATGGCATCTCATATACCCTTTGCTTTATACAGGACTACAATGAAGACGGGAACCTTTCATTTGCTGAGTTCTCGGACTTAATTGATGCATTCGGCAATCAACTGGCAGCTAATAAGGTTTGCATTTCAAATTCACTTTCTGTAGCAATAATTGATACTTTTCTCATTCCCAGTCCAAGTAATATTTGTATTACTAGATTTGGATCTACCCGGCGGATCACATCCCAGGGTATGAATTCTCTGAACTGTCCATTGTGTTTATAATATATCTCTGGAATATGTATCAACTTCTACGATTTATGGTGGAATATGAAATATCTGCTTCAGAGGATTAGAAGATACAGTAACTGAATCCTGAATCCATCTCACATTCGTAGTATAATTGCAGATTTTGCCACTTTTCCTATTCGTTGTTTTTACAAAACAATTTATATTTTTTACTAGAAAGAGGAGCTTTTCAAAGCAGCTGATGAGGACGGGAATGGTGTCGTAAGCATTGATGAGTTGGCTATGCTTTTGGTTGTTCAACAAGAGAAGTATGGCTCTCAAACATTGTACTTGAGGCTTGATTATAATAATGTATACATTTTTCTTATTTACAGTTTGTTCTACTTTCCTGTACTTCTCCACATAACTGGGTCTTTTATGGCTTGGCAGTCTTTCTGATTTAATTCTGCTAGGGTCTTCTGAGGTTGATTTTCATATATATATATATATATTTATATTTATAGTGATACTTGAGTTTTCTGTTTATGTATATATTTTACGTAATTCAAAATTATAACTCATAATATTCTCAGCTTTAGCTTAAGTATGCTCTAGCTTTATCATGCTTGGCTTGAAGTATTTACTTCTTGCAAAGCTTTGAGGCTGATTTAAAGCCTCTTGTTAACGTGGTACCGTGTGGACCCACCAACTTGACATTACAAGGTGGGAGGGTTAGCTCTAAATTATGAGCCCAGACCAATCTGCTGGTGCTGAGGTTGTGTCTCAGTAAGACCAGTCTACAGTGTTGCGCCTCAGCACAGGCCATATGAAGGTCGTGCATTAGGGACCAGAGCTCATATTAGGAGTCTCTCAGCTGATCTTCAGAAGGGTTCCAAATATTCTCCTGTATATACAAGAGGACAAATCCAATTCAGCTATGCATTGTTCTCATTCTCTTCAAGAACCCTGTTGGATCTTTACACGAGAAAGTAAGAATGCATCAAAGTAGAACAACCATCCCCACTTCCCTGTGACCGAGCTCCTCACCAGTAACTGTCTTGTAGATTTTCCAATTGATTTTAGGTGTTATGATGACCAGAATTCATACGCCGACTTTGATGACAGAAATCCTTTTTCCTTGCTTTAACTAAAATGATATTCTATTTATTGTATATTAGTTGTAAAACATTCTTATCATAGTGAGGACCAGAGTTCATATGCCGATTTTGATGTCAGAAATCCCTTTTCCTTGCTATAATCATTGTCCAAATGTTTAAATACCGGAAAAATACCTAAAACAATGATGAGCAATAAAATATTCATATTGTTGATAATTTTATGGAAATTTTCTGTATATTTCTGATTGGAAAAATTATACAAAATATATAGACATAAGATTACATAATCCTAGGTTTTGTTACAACCACTTATCTTATTTTAAAAGTAGGACAACGATTACAAAAAAGGATAAAATGGCTTGTCCCAAATTTCTACGACTTACAACTTATCTCTTAAATTACAAGATTCCTAAATTACATAGTTCTATTCCCTACATATATTATGGTGGTTACTGTTTTAAGTAACCATGGTATCTTATTTTACATAGTTTGAAAATGCTCAAATACATTTGTACTGGCATATACCTCTCACTGGATGTAATAAGTGTCTCACATTGGAACACGTGCCTGGAGAGCTGCACTTAACATTCAAGCCTCAAGATCCTTCTTCATTTCCTTATTCCTGCCTGAGCCCTTTTGTCTTTTTAGCTCTTGAAGCTGAAAGGAATCTGTGGACCCAGATGACGAAGAATATGAATATCAGTCAAGTTTTTAGTTAGCTAGCGTCCTTTACTATGTATCTGTGGTTCTATTACAGATGCTTTTCACCTGCAAGATATCCACCACCCCCTTGAGGAAATAAGTTGTGTATAGGACTTGAAATGGTTTACTGATACGATAAATTAATCTCATCACTAAGAAAATTTTTCACCATGCTTACATATTTTTTTCCTTTTTTGTTGCAGGGATCCACTTATCAATTGTTGTCCCATCTGTGGTGAAATTCTTGAAGTTTCAGATGGGTTGAATACCATGATACATTTGACCCTTTGTTTTGATGAAGGAACTGGAAACCAGGTTATGACAGGAGGATTCTTGACTGATAAGCAGGCTTCAAATGGGTGAGAACTGTGCTGTCCTTGAAATAATAACTAGTTACCTTTACATATAAGTAGGATAATTAAGATACGTAGAAAGAAGTTAATTGGGGAAAAAGAAAGAGAAGTGAAGAAGACGAGAGTTGTTGTCAGAGTAAAGATATGAGATCCAAGAAAAGGCAATAGGATACCCAACTCCCATAATTCTGCCCCATTCTTATTAACTGGTAAACACAAATTTTAAGAATATGCTTCCTCCTTATAAACTAATCTACATAATTATAATTATATGTGCAGACATATTGTTATTTCCAATGTTTAAAAAAAAATGTATCCAGCCTCTTAGATTATTCGTTTTCTAATTTTCATTTTGTTATTCTAAGATCAAATACCTCAACAGGTGGATGTTTAAAGTAAGTGAATGGGTTCAATTTTCATCCTATGAAGTTGGCTTGAGATCTGGATCAGGTGCTTCGCATATTTTGGTATGCTCTCTTTACTTCAGTTTCTTCTATTCCTGGTTGTGTATGTGTTTGAACAGAGGGAATCCTCTGCAGTGTTTGTGACCTCTGTTATTGAAATTTTTTCTCGATTCTTTACTTCTATTCTTGAGGTTTCCGAGTTCTTTCATTACCCTTTGATGTGTCAATACAGTTGATTTTGTTTTGAATGACTCTCCTAGTGAGAGTTCCTGCCAATAAGTAGTGTGATATAGATTGGGTGGAAAAGAATATTGTATTGAATGAATGGGGAAATAGTCATACTCACCCTTTTATAGATACAATACAGTGCATAAAATAGGAAATAAAGTTACAACTATGTAACTGAAATATATAGCTATACAATCCTGATTTTTAGGAAATAAATAGGATCCCTATAATTACGAAATATGCAGTCAAGTTTCCCTAAGAATTAGGAAACTGATTTGGCCCGAATTGGCGTGATTTTCAACACTCCCCCTTAAACTGGTTGGAAGATGTCGTTTATGGCCAGCTTGCTCACCAACCTATCGAACTGCTTCTTTGGTAGACCTTTAGTAAGAATGTTCGCTACTTGTTCAGATGTGGGAATGTAGGGCATAATGATCATACCATTCTCTAGTTTCTCCTTGATAAAGTGTTTGTCGACTTTAACATGTTTAGTTCTATCATGGAGCACTGGATTGTGTGCGATTGCAATAGCGGATTGGTTATCACAAAATACCTTTATAGGTAAGGGACTGTTAGTTTTAAGTTCTTCAAGTAACTGTTGGATCCACAGAACCTCACAGATACCATGTGCAACTGCTCTAAACTCCGCCTCGACACTACTTCTAGCCACCACATTTTGTTTGTTACTACGCCAAGTTACAAGATTTCCCCCAACAAAGGTATAATATCCCGAAGTTGATCTTCTGTCTGTTACATTCCCTGCCCAATCTACGTCAGTAAACACTTAAACTTGGAGATGTCCCCTATTTTCATATAGAATTCATTTTTCTGGTGTCCCCTTTAAGTACCTTAAAATTCTGTATACAACATCAAAATGTCCTTGATTGGGTGAGTGCATGAATTGACTTACCATGCGGTGAGAGATCGTTGGTATCTCTCTTTGTTAACCATTTCTTCTGGACTTGCAGGCTGAAGCTTCAGATTTGGTTCTATGGGGCTGCTTTGCAACCGAGTAAACCTGTTTCTTCTAGTAGATCAAGTATGTACTTTCTTTGAGAGATAAAAACATCTTTCTTGGATCTAGCAAATTCCATTCCAAGAAAGTATTTTAGAGGACCCAAGTCTTTGATTTCAAACTCACGAGCTAAGACTTTCTTTAGTCTATCAAGTTCAACAATATCATCTCCAGTCAAAATTATGTCATCTACGTAAACTATTAATACTGCCATTCTACCTTCTCTCGAGTGTTTGTAGAACATTGTATGATCGGCTTGGCTTTGCAAATACCCTTGAAACTTGACGACCTTTCAGAAACTGTTAAACTAGGCCCTAAGAGATTGTTTAAGACCATACAATGACTTTTTTAATCGGCAAACTTTATTTTCTCCAAAGTTTTCTTCAAAACCTGGTGGTAAGTTCATAAACACTTCTTCCTCCAGATCACCATTTAAGAAAGCGTTCTTTACATCTAACTGTTGCAGAGGCCAATTATGATGTACTGTAAGAGAAAGTAATACTCGAATGGAATTGATTTTTGCAACAGGTGCTAAGGTTTCTTGATAGTCAATTCCATAAGTTTGTGTGAAACCTTTAGCAATTAGCCTTGCCTTGTATCTCTCAATGCTCCCATCAGACTTACATTTGATTGTGAAAATCCACTTGTACATTACTGTCTTCTTCTCCCTAGGTAGATGAACAATTTCCGAGGTTTTATTTTTTTGAAGTGCTCTCATCTCCTCATACACTGCTGACTTCCACTCCGAGTGTCCTAGTGCTTCCTGTATAGTTCTAGGTACAAATAGATGAGAAACATTTGTTGTGAAAGCTTTGTATTTTTTTGAAAGTCTATGGTAGGACAGATATTTGGCAATAGGATGCTTGGTACAATTCCTAATTCCTTTACGAATGGCAACGGGAACATCAAGATCAGAGAAAGGTAAGGGAATAGGATTTATAGGAAGATTACCAGGAATCGAAGACCTAGGAAATGATGATTCACCATGCTCAGGATTGACTCGAAGATTCTCAATATTGGGATTGAACCTGCGTCTAGTGTAAGCACGCAGCTCAGTGGACATAGGTGGTAAAGTTTATCCCCTGTTTGTGATACAATTTTACTTGACATAGATAGATCAGTATTTTCCGCATTTTCTTTAGGTAAAGTATCCATTTCCTGATTTATTCGAGGAAGAAAAGAAACTGGTTTTGGTTCTTCTTGTTGCCTAAACTGATAAGAAACTGGTTTTGGTTCTTCTTGTTGCCAAAACTGATCTTCATTCAAATAATTCTCCCCCTGAAGAGAGGTTTTGGTATAAAATGGAGTTGTTTCAAGAAATTGAATATCCATACTAACATAGAATTTTTTAGTGACAGGATTAAAACACTTATAGCCTTTTTTATTAGGAGAGTAGCCTGAAAAGATACATTTTTCAGCTCGTGGATCAAATTTGGATCAAGATGGGATGGAACATGAACGAACACCATACAACCAAAAAGTTTTAAATGAAGATTATCGATGAGTCGTGTGTTTGGAAAAGATTTTTTAAGAGTTTGTAAAGGAGTTTCATAGTTTAAAACTCTATTAGGCATTCTATTAATCAAATAACAATTTGTTAAGATTGCATCTCCCCAAAGATATTTAGGAACATTCATATGAAACATAAGAGCCCTAGCTACTTCAAGTAAGTGCCTATTTTTACGTTCTGCAATTCCATTTTGTTGAGGAGTATCCCTATAGGTAGATTGATGAACAATGCATCTTTCTTGTAAAAATTGTCCTAAATTTTCAATTAAAAATTCTATTCCATTATCACTTCGAATAATACTTATTTTAGTTTGAAATTGGTTTTCTACCAATGAGTAAAAATCTTTAAAAAAATTTGTTACTTCATTTTTTGAATTCATTAGGTAAAGCCAGCATAGGCGTGTATGATCAACAATTAATGTCACAAACCATTTTTTCCGATTGTAGTAGTAATCTTAGGAGGACCCCAAATATCACTATGTATTATATAAAAAGGTTTTGAAGCACAATATAGTTTATTTTTATAAAAGTTTCGATGGCTTTTAGCCAAGAAACAAGTTTCACAAACCAAAGAGTTACAATCCACTCCTTTAAATAAATCTAGAAATAAGTATTTTAAATAGGAAAAACTAGGATGTCCTAGTCTATTATGCCATAGTATTATTTGATCACAAACAGGATTTGAACGGGCTCTACCAATAAAACCATGAGCTTGTTTATTCCTAGCGCGGGTTGTCATTAAAATAGTAGAGGTCTTCTATCATCCTAGCACTGCCAATCATCATCCCCGTATTCAAATCCTGGAATTCACAGCAAGAGTCATCAAAGATAACACGACAGTTAGAATCTTTAGATAAACGACTTACTGACAAAAGGTTACAAGAGAGTTTTGGGACGTGTAAAACAAATTTCAGAATTATTTTTTCTGATAAACGAATTGAACCTTGGCCAGCAATGGGAGATAAATTTCCATCTGCAATACGTACTTTTTTATTTTCAGAAAGGGGTTCATAAGATATAAACAAATGGGACAGGTTAGTCATGTGATGAGAGGCATCCGAATCTATGATCCAAGATGTAGATAATAAAGAGGAATAGGCATACAAAGTTCTACCTGTTTAAACCAAAGATGCTACAGGAGTACCGGGAGTCGGCAAAGCAGATTTCAGCAGCTTTAGGAGTTGCTGTATTTGTTCTTCACTCAAAGAGGTGGTCTCAGCAGTATGTGCTTTGGCTGGGGCACGGTTCGGATCAGTTTTATTATTCTTCCATTCTACAGGTCTCCAATCAGCAGGTTTACCATGCAGTTTCCAGCAAGTTTCGTGAGTATGTTGTGATTTATTGCAAAAATCACACCAGACCTTCGGTTTGTCATCTTGGCGGCGCTGGATATTAGGGGCACGATAGGCAGCAGTCCCCATTAATGCTGAATTTTCATCGGTCCAGCAGTGATTTTCTTGCCAAGCATGACATTTCTCCTGCTTTCTTCAAGTTGAACTTCAGAAAAAACTTCAGCGAGGGAATGAAGAGGTTTACGACCTAAAATCGTGCCTCGTACTTCATCAAAATCAACATTGAGTCCAACCAGAAATTTGAAAATTCGTGAGTTCTCCTCCTTAAAGTAATTGCAATCATCAGTATTCTTCCACTCATGATCATCATTGAATAAGTCAAGGTCTTGTCATAAACATTTGAGGATATTAAAATATTTAGTGACAGAATTCTCACCTTGACGGACTTTTCCCAGTTTGAGTTGTAACTCGTATGTTTGGGACTGATTCCTAAGATCTGAATACATCAAGGTGACATTATCCCAAAGGGTTTTAGCAGTAGGACAACACATGTAGTTTGCACCTATTTCCTCCTCTTCCATAGAATTCACTAACCAGGCCATTATCATGGAGTTTTCAGCATCCCAAACAGCATGACCAGCATCAATTTTTTCTGGCTCTACAATGTCACCAGTTAAGTAACCGATTTTCCCTCTTCCTCTAATATACATTCGAACGGACTGGGACCACTTGAGAAAATTGTTCCCATTGAGTCGAATTGTGGTGATTTGGACGGAATGAGAGTTGATATTGGTACCAGTGGTAGGGGTTGATTTAGAGATTTCTAACATGGTAATGGGTAGGGAGGAGAAAAAAAAAAAAAGGGCAGAGGCCAATTATGTCGGCTCTAATACCATATAGATTGGGTATAAAAGAATATTGTATTGAATGAATGGGAAAGTAGTCATACTCACCCTTTTATAAATACAATACAGTGAATAAAATAGGAAATAAAGCTACAACTATGTAACTGAAATATACAGCTATACAATCCTGATTTTTAGGAAATAAATAGGATCCCTATAATTACGAAATATGCAGTCAAGTTTCCCTAAGAATCAAGAAACTGATTTGCCCTGAATTGGCGTGATTTTCAACATGAATGTTTCTGATTACAAAGCTGATAATCATCCATTACAATAATCACGTCTACTATTACGCTAGTTACGCCTAATTACAGAATAATAACATATATCATCCCATAATTGGACGAATTAACATCCTCCCTCAAATTGATGCTGGTCGATCAAGAAGCATCAATTTGCTCACAAGAAATTGATGACAATGTTGAATCATTGCTTTTGTAAAGATGTCAGCTACCTGAAGAGCAGTGGAAATATGTGGAAGTGTAATGACACAATTATCCAAGGCTTTCCGAATAGAATGACACGATTATCTAAGGCTTTCCGAATAGAATGACAGTCCACTTTAATATGCTTAGTACGCTCATGGTAAACAGGATTAGCAGCGATCTGAATGACACTCGTGTTATTAGCATGGAGTGAAGGAGGAGCAGATTGAGAAAAACCAAGTTCCGCTAGAAGACCACGAAGCCAGATAATCTCGGAACAAGCAGCAGACATCGCCCGATATTCAGATTCAGTAGATGACTTAGAGACACGAACTTGTTTCTCACTTTTCCAAGAGATCAGAGAAGGACCAAGAAACATGCACCACCCCGTGATAGATCGTCGAGTGTCAGGACAACCAGCCCAATCTGCATCACTATAGGCACAGACAGAGAGAAGAATCGGTAGGGAAAAATAATCCTCGGCTAGATGTGCCTCGAAGATAGCGAATGATACGACGAACGGCAACTAGATAGAGATGATGTGGAGTGTGCATGAACTGGCTAACCTGCTGGACTGGGAAGGAAATATCTGGTCTTGTAATTGTCGAATAATTCAAACTTCCCACCAGTTGACGAAACACAGTAGGATCAAACAGAAGATCACCCTCCCCACTACTATACTTTGTATTTACTTCTAGAGGAGTATCCACAGTATATGAATCCTGAAGATCGGCCAACTTAATCAAATTGAGTGTGTATTTATGTTGATTCAGGAAAATACCAGAGGAATCAGTGTGGACCTCCAATCCTAAGAAGTATGTAAGAGATCCAAGATCCTTCATATGAAACGAGGCCTGAAGATGATGCTGTAGACGTGTAATCAAATCAGAATCCGTCCCAGTAATAACTATATCATCAACATAGACGAGAAGAATAACAATACCAATAGAGCTCTTGCAAAGAAACAAGGAAGAGTCATACTTGCTCTGCTGAAATAAAAAGTGAAGCAATGTAGACCTAAATTTGTCAAACCATGCCGTGGAGCCTATTTCAGCCCATATAATGAACGCTTCAACTTACAGACTTCTGAGGATGAGGTGGAGGTCAGACCAAGAGGTAGTGTCATGTAAACTTCCTCTTTGAGATCACCATGGAGAAATGCATTTTTGACATCTAGTTGATGAACCGGCCAACCTTGAGAGGCAGCAATAGAAATAACTGTCCGCACTATGGTCATCTTGGCGACTGGAGCAAAAGTCTTCTCATAATCCACACCATACTCCTATTTATTTTCGAGAGCAACCAACCGTGCCTTATATCGATACAAAGTCCCATCAGAGTGTAGTTTGATTGAGTAAACTCACTTGCAACCAATGGCTTTAACATTCTCCGGACAATGTACAACATCCTACGTATCATTGTCATTAAGTGCACGAAGTTCGTCTGCCATCGCCTCCCTCCAACATTCATGTTTTACTGCCTCAGAATACCTTGTAGGTATGAGAATGGATGACAAAGTAGCAGGAAGAGATGTATAAGAAAATCTATACCTATCAGGAGGAGGACGAGTAAGTCTGGTAAAACGACGAAGATTATTGTCTGAATCCAGCTCATTCATGGAAGGTAATGCCTGTGCAATCTCAGATGACGGGTCAGGCTCACGAGGAGGCAAAGTTAGGCATCGTCGTTCATACACGAATCCAGGTTTGAATAGTTCAGGAGTAGGAGGCAACTTATTAAAGTGTGGAAGAGCATGTATCTTTGGTAAATGCTCAACATGAGTGGGAAAGAACTATTGATTGTCGAAGAAAACCACATGACGAGAGATACAAAATCTATTCGAGCATGGATCATAGCAAACATAGCCTTTATGAGAAACACTATAACCCATAAATGCGCATTTAACAGATTGAGCGGAAAGTTTGTTGCGTCCATGAGGAGGTAAATAAACAAAACATACACAACCAAAGGTATGCATGTCAAGGTAGTTTGGATGCTTATGATGCAGGCGATTATAAGGAGTTTTAAATTTCAGAACACTTGAAGGCAATCGATTAATTAAATGGACTGCTGTAGATAAAGCCTCGACCTAGAATAGAATTTAGGTGGAACTGAGCATTCAAGTAATAATGTACGAACATCTAACGGATGACGATTCTTCTGTTCTGCAACACCATTTTGCTCAGGTGTATAGGGGCAAAAACGTTGGGAGACAATCCCTTTTTTATGAAGGAAATCATGAAATTTTAGAGACATATTCTCCTCCTGAATCAGACCTTAACACTTTAATAGCAGAAGAAAATTGAGTTTCAACATAAGCGACAAATTGTTGAAATAAAGAAAACACCTCAAGAGCGAAGAAAATAAATCCAGGTATACTTGCTATAATCATCAATGAATGTAACAAAGTATTTATAATGTGCATGAGATATAACCGGAGTCATACCCCACACATCACTATGAGTCAAATCAAAACTTCTTTCAGCACGACTACCATGAGAAGGAAAGGAAAGAGACTTTACTTTTTCCTAATTTGCATGTGGAACAATCAAAAGAAATATGAGATGAAAATTTATCTCTATTGCCCAACAAACAAGAGTTTATTAAATAAGACAAAACAACATGGCTAGGATGACCCAAACGTTTGTGCCATATTTCACCCTTATTGTTAACTTTATTACAAGCCATAGAAATAATAGGTGGAATGGAAAAGTGTAGAGGAAATAATCGACCAACTTTAGGCCCCTTCGCGAGTATCTTCTTCGACCCCTGATCCTGCACAACACAGCCATCACGAGAAAATCGAGCATCACAGTCATTATCAACCAACTGATCTACAGATATAAGATTAGTGGAAAGTGTAGGGGATACGAGAACATCTCTAACAGATGAATTAACATCTCCAACAGCATGAATAGGTAACTGACTACCATTAGCAATATGAATGTATGAGGATCCCTTATATGTCCGAATATTGCTAAGATTATCAGAAGAACTAGTCATATGATTAGATGCACCAGAATCAACAAGCCGTGATGATGATGGTAGAGAACTGTTACCTTGAAGCCCCAATGATGAAAATGCTGAAATAATCATCTGCTGGACCATCTCAGGAGTAAGAACAAGTGAATTACTAGCAGTGGAAGAAGAAGTACCAAATGTAGCCTGATAGGCATTAGGGTGACAATTTTGAGGTCGAGTAGAGCATTCTGTAATTGTATGCCCTGGTTTCTTGCAATAGTTGCAATACTTCTTCGCACAGTGGGTAGCAATATGTCCATATTTCTTGCAGCTAAAGCATTGGACATTCTGCATGTCTTGACCCTTGACTTTCCTTTGAGCAGCATAGGCAACTGCATTAATTGGTAGTTTGTCTTGCTGGTAAGTGGCATGTGTAGCAAGGCATTGCTCCTCCCGAAATAACTCCCCGAAGCACACATCCAAAGGAGGAGTTGGATCGCGATTTATTAAATTAGATCGAGTTGCTTCGAATTCAGGCCTCAACTTCGTCAAAAACTGATCTCTCTTGCTTTGCTCATGAACTTTTAAACTGCAGTGAGAGAGGCATTTGGTACCTTCGCATAAATCATATCAGTATACTCGGCCCCACAAAGTTTGAAACCCAGAAAAATATTCTTGAATGGATAGATCGCCTTGAGTATAACTAGCAATGTCAAACTCCAATTGAAATCGTCATGCTGTATTGTCGTGGTGGTAGACTTTCTTCAGATATTTCCACACACTTAGCAGTCTTTTACGGCCTTAGATTCAAAATAATCATAGGGTCAATAGACCCTAAAATCCAAGTTATAATCCGAGCATCTTTGATCTTCCAGTTAGCCAGTTCTTTAGAATCCGTGGAAGTAGGATCACCTCCATCAATATGACCTCACAATTCTTTTCTAGTAATGAATAAACGAAATTGAAATTCCCAGGTAGAATAATTTTTACCTGTGAATTTCACGCCAAAAAAATTTGAATTTTCAATAGACATTGTTAAAATAAAAAGACCCAATTGAAATAATATGAAGCAGATCCAATAACTAGCCCAATCCCTCGGCCCAATTCGTTTGGCTTAATTTAGAAATCAATTTCAAAGGATATGCTAAACCAACCACAAGCCCAAACACTCAACCCCAAATAGTATGGCCCAATTGGAAATAAATTTCAAAACAACTCTACTGGAGCCCAAATCCTCAAGCCCCATCTCCCTGTCTCTCTCGCGTCAACCACGGAATCGTCGGAAGCTCCTCAACATCAGAAAATCCCGACCGACAACGACAAGCGCCGGCAACTACAACCTTCTCCGGCGCAAAGAGTTGAGTCGATGACATTGACAGAGGCGACAACCACGAGTGCCTGCAACCACAGTCTTCTCCGATGCACCGAACCGGAGTCGACGACACAGAGAAGCGAAAATTCACACAGACTCCACAGAATTGATGGTTACCACAGTGATGTGATCCGCCAAGTGAGTCCCAAGAAGTTTGAATACCCAGAAGAGTCCTCTTTTAAATTAAGGGCTCTGATATCATGTCAATATAGTTGATTTTGTTTTGAATGACTCTCCCAGTGAGAGTTCCTTCCAATAAAAAATAGTGTGAATGTTTATGATTACAAGGCTAAAAATCAGCCATTACAATAATGACGTCTATTATTATGCTAATCACGTCTTACAATATTACAGAATAATCACATATATCATCCCATAATTGGACGATATTAACATGATGCTGCACACTCTTTTGACATGTAGGTTTTTGATCGGAGAACAAAGAGATTAGTGGAGGAAATAATTGATGCCAAGATTATTCTATCAATGAGAGCCATTTATCAATCTAAACTAGGGCTTGGTCTCATGGATAAAGGTATGGCTTTTAACCTACTACCAATGCTTCATAAGCCAATCTAAGGGAAAATATTGGGTTGGATGTGAATGCTGCCATCACTCTCTTTCATGTATCAGTTTCTGGTTAGGTTTCAATGTGATGCTTCCATTATGGGAACTTCAGTCAATAAAGATCTGAAATGCTGATTATTTTTCCTTCATGCCTACTTTGTTAATACAGCTTATATATATCCTTGATTGTCCACAATCCAATTTGGATGCAGGGGCAAAGGAACTGTTGCAGAATATCTCAGAGAAGCAGGGCAGGAAAATGGATTCAGTCAAATCTGCTAAAGACATACCGAAATTTGTTGATATGTTTAAGGCATGATGAACTCTTGACGTAAATACAATTATCTTATTAATCCATCATGTTTTTAGTTTATCAAATTGTTTGCCCTTGGAGTTCGAGTTCTTCTACAACATGGTTTATGCATATAACATGTATGTTTTGCTTATTTTATGTACATTGAAGTCAACTATGATGCAAACAAAGGTAACTGGCCTAATTTTGTTTGCTGTAGTACACTCTCTGCTTACTGTAGTCTTGAGGTTATGAAACAAGCTTTCTTGTCATATTTTGGTTTTTCCATTTACATGCATCATTGTAGTCGAGAGAGGCTGGGAACTACTTGGTGGTGTGATTAGTTAGAGTGCTATAAACAGATATTTTTGTTTGTTCACAGTTTGTTGTTATTTATTTACGCACCTTGTCCTCATTTAAGTGCTGGTACCGCTGCTCTTTGTTTCTCTATATTGTTTGTTCCATATGACTAGTAATAAGATAAGGGACTATGGCTTAACATTGAAAGTTGTCTATTACTAGTGATGTCAGCTTAACATTGAAAGTTGTCTTTTACTGGTGATGTCAATATTGGATATCACAAAACTTTTTGGCTTTCATTTAAAAAAAAAAATTCACAACTCAGACAGACCTAGATACAGCTAAATCATTTAATTAGTACGTTTAGTAATGCAATGACACAAGAGCCCTGGGCATAAAGTCATAGGTGAATACTCAAATTAATCAGGAATTTAAGCACAACATTTTTCAAGTTAAATTATGATTGAAATATTGAGGGAAGCGTAATGGTGTCTAGTTCCAGAACTTGCATTCTCAGATGACAAGATTACCCCTCGTCTTCAACCATTCTTAAAAATTTGAACACAATGTTGAGATATAACAGATTTGATGGATCAATTATGGTAGATTTAGTGCGAATATAGTAGATTTAGTGATTCTAGTTAATCTGCTGTTTTTGGTAAACTGGATTTGCTATGATATCAATTATTCTTCCTTCTGTTATTGTATAATATAGATATGACAAGTATAGATTTCTTAGAGTAATTTGGGGGTAGTTTCCTTTTTAATTTCTCTCCAGAATCGTAGATAAATAAGTAATCCTTTCAGTGAATAAATACACAAAAGAACAATTTCTTCTACAATTCTGTGTTCTCACAATTATGTCATCACTTGGAAAGAAAAAATGTTGTGGACTGGGAAGTCGTACAGGAAAAAAAGATTTCTATAATGGATCTCTACTATAATAGCAATTTCTTCAGTTATCTTTAATGCATAAACAAGTAAAGAAGGATATTCTATGCACGTCACGAGTTTGCTGGTGTGTGTATGCATGTATTCATTTGCTGGACCTGCTGTCTTCTAATGTACGTAGGTACTCATACTGTGAGAAAAGCAAATTTATTCATGGTTTTTCTGTTGTGTAGCCCAATCCATATCCTACAGAGAACAAGGAACTGTTGGCTTGATAAACCTGTAGTTTCTGATAAGAGTGAGCAATGAAGATTGTCTCAAAATTATTCATTTGGCGAAAGCAGTAAAATGTTTAAGCTTTTCTAGTACTCTTTTCAGTTAGTAAGAGTGGTGTATTGATAGGCTAATGTTAAAACCTTCATCTGTCCTACTCCATGAGAATTTTGCAAAAGGACTTCATCTAGAGCTAACTCTGAACTTAAGATAGATATTTAATAATGCCTAGGATTGTGATTTAAGGAATTCTGATGCATGTACTTATGGTTTCAGACAATCACAGGACTTTCATTTTCTTATTTTAGCCTCTAGGTATTAATAATAACTTATAAAATGGATAGAAGGATTGATCTTCTGGAAACTCGTGTTAAAATTAGCTGATCCAGACAAGGGAAAAAACTTGTACAGTTGAATTAACTATTAAACCCAACAAATTGAATTCACTAAAGAGTCAGTCCGATTGATTTTTCTTTTGAGGCGTCGCAAAAAATATTCACACGGTAGAATTGCAGTCACATTGGCTTCTGTCCTTCAGTTCATATGGATTGTACATGAATATATGTATAGTATTATCTTCCTTTTCCAGTCTGCTCTTGGGATAATTGATTGATTTTTCTTTTGAGGTGTTGTAGAATTGCAGTCACATTGGCTTCTGTCCTTCAGTTCATATGGATTGTACATGAATATGTGTGTAGTATTATCTTCCTTTTCCAGTCTGATCTTGGGATAATTGTTTTATATTGATCTATATGCATTATAGTATGCTTAAATTTGTTTATCAGAATTCCTTTTCTACATACTTGCTATGTAAGTAGATTTCCTGGAAAGTGGCTCTCTCTCCCTCCCTCCCTCTCCCTCTCCCTCTCTCTAATCTGATGCCTTAATCATGTTGCAGGATCAAATCAAGTTATCTGAAGTCAAATACCCTTTAGAGCATTTTAAGGTAGGTCAAGAGTTTGAGACAAATCGATATTCACTTGAATGGTTGACGTAATGAAGTATTGCTCGAATATTCACTTCTTCAACCACATTGCGTGAAACTGATTAGAACTGATATCCTTGTGTAGTTTCGTTTAAATAACTGGATATCTTGTTTCAAATGTTGTATTGTAGTCATTGATGCTAGTAACTTGACCAATCACTGATGATCACACATAAGAAATTTACCTTCTCGGAATTAACTCTTTAAGAGTTATTCCATTTAAGGGTTCAAACCACCAATAATGAGTTTAGCTCTCATGTCGAGACAAGAAAAAAAAATATTATATAATTTTAACTAAGTTATTAGGATATCAATTATATTCAGTTGCTGTACTCTCTGCGAGAAAGAAGCAGGTACGAACTTGGAAAAAAGATTCAGTTGAATTTACTCATTTAGAAAATGGAAAAAGAGTATTGTGCCCATCCACTTCTGGTTTAACCTTTCTGTTAGTTTTCTTGAAAATAATATAAAGCAAAAGGCAAAAAATAGCTATTTTTTAATAAGTCTGCTCATTTTTCTCTACCGATCGAACTGCATAGCTGTTCCAGCTTAATTTAAAAATCAGCATATAATTTATATTAACTTGGTATCTGGTAATTTCTGTGCTTTAGAATTTGCATGCTTTATGAGTCCTTTTAGTTGACGGTTAATGACATCTCTTTGTACTAAAAATGCTGTTCAAGAAAGTAGTAAAATAATAGAAGGTTAAAACAAAAATTTAATCTATCAGGACTGAACAGCAGTAGGAAAGGTGTTTTTACTGCTTCGATAATCACATTTTGCTTTTCCTCTAGTTGGGGATTTTATGGGAAGTGTGGTTATTTTCTTTCTTCCGGATGATTACTTAGTTTATTATTATTGAGTTCCTAAGAAGATGCAGTTCTGGTATACAACTCAGATACCAAACTGGAAGCCATGAAAAGAAAGAAAATGAAAGCAACCAAATTTTAACGGGTGCTCATAATTCCCTTGTATACCCTAGAGGCGAAAATTCTCCACCATTGTCAACATTCCAGATAAAATAAGCTCACTCTTTTTGATGTGGAGCTTCAACCTTGACACGATAAGAAACCAACCTTTCCTTAGTAACAAAGTTTAGTTATTTATCTCGTAGCATAAGTAAAAGACCCTGTAAAATTAGTAAGGTTTGGTTTATAACCTATGTTGAGTTGATCTCTTCATGGGATAGTTGTGTGACAACTCTCTCTGGTTACTTCAGTATATACTGGTGAAACAAATTCGAGTCTTCCGTTGTCTGGAGAAGCCCTTTTTTCCTGTGTCATGTTTGAGTTTTATTGTCATACTTCGAACACCATTTGTATACCTTCTGTCTATGTGGATTGCATCCCCTCACTTTGATGCTAGTTATGATTACAAAAATTTACTCACAGAGGAGGTTGATATCAGTTTCATCTTTATGTGTATTTTACTTTTAACTGTATTCTTTAGTTAACTCATACATTTCCTGTATGCAGACATTTAATGAATTTTTCATAAGAGAGTTAAAACCTGGTGCAAGACCAATTGCCTGCATGGAACGTGATGATGTTGCTGTATGTGCTGCCGATTGCCGGCTGATGGCCTTTAAAACTGCTGCAGATAGTCTAAGATTTTGGATCAAGGTATAAGCAACTTCTCTGTTAAAATTATCACTTCTCTGTTAAAATGATCTCGAAGAGAAGCACAACTTTCCACTTTTGTGAACTTGTAGCTATTATTTTTGGTAACGGATGTGTGAAAAGTTAGATTGCTTGCAATAGCTTTGGCTTAAAATCATCGACTATTTCTTTCGTGTGATGTCTATAACTTCTAAAGAAATAATGTTGGTATGGGGAATGGGATAACGGGGTATAACAACTCGAACAGTAAATGCCCTGTAACCAACCTGTTGTCTTCGTGTTTCTATTTCTAAAGTGCTTCTTATCTTTATTTCCCCATTTTGGTAGTCCTTTTCAATCTTGGACCTTCCTCTGAAAACAAATATGCTTTTATTGATAGTGAAGACACCTTGTTTTGACATAATCTGTGGTTTGTTGGAATTTAGCTTACCCTGTTTAGTTTTCTAACACTAATAATGATTAATTATATTTATAAATCTATTCTGTTAATAAATATATTAGTTGATACTCCCTTTCTATTTAATATTCTACATAGCTAATTAAGAACTGTTCAATAATACTATTGTTTCAGCAGATATCGCAGGTGTCACTGGCAGCCTGCTCCATCAAAGTAAACATGACTGTCACTTGTTTGCCTGGGAAATGAATTCCTGTTTGACTTACGATCTCATGTTGTTATTTTGTTTTGTTGCTGACTCAGTTTTATTTTACAATCATAATTCCTGTTTGTGTGAGTTCTTCAGCATATGCTTTGGAAGATTCATTTCCAAGTTTCAAAATCATTTCAATCAGTAAATTTCTAAAGTTTAGGATTTAGATACTTACCATTCTACTTTTTTTTGTCATATTTTAATAGATTCATTTGAAAACCTGAAAGGAGTCGAGGGAGTAACATTCATCATCATTCTGTTTCTTAAACCTTTTTTTTAATTTAGCAATTCAAGTGAAAAATTATTCCATGGATATGGCACCAGGAAAATGCTCAGAACTCTCTCTTCATGTTGTGTGTTTCTGCTTGTGTGCATGATTTCTTGAACAAGTCTTGTGCAGCAGTGGTGGTTTAGCGATGTGCTCTATCAGAGAAGTCATACAAGAACTTTTGAGCATCTCAAGTGCTAACAGATGATGCACTATATATTTCTAGACAGGACATAAACATGTACCCTATTGATTATATTCTCCCATGTTTTGTCCTCTGATATTTTACTTATCTAAAAACAATTTGTAGTAAATCCATCACTGCTTGTCCATTGCCAGAGACAATTGGCAAAAAGGAGAATGCATTAACTGTTATTTGGAAAGCTCGTCTTCATTATTTTCTATATATATTTTCATGGTGTCTATTATCTTATCCTTGCCATCTTATCTGTCACATTAGGGGCGAAAGTTTTCTGTCCAAGGTCTTTTAGGTACAGAAGTGTGCTCCAGCTCGTTTGTTGATGGAACTTTAGTGATATTTCGGTTGGCACCACAGGTTCTTGCTTGTCAATTTCTCATTGTTCATGAACATATGTTAGGTTCTCTATCTGTCGAAGTGAATATATGTAAATATTGGCAGGATTACCATCGTTTCCATTTTCCTGTTTCTGGAACTATTGAGAAATTTGTGGATATTCCTGGATGCTTATACACGGTATGTTCAGATATATGCCTTCTTACCTTCTTTGTTTTATCTTTTGAGTTGTCCTCATTTTGGTTGTCTTTTGCCTTCAAGGTAAACCCTATTGCCGTGAATAGCAAGTATTGTAATGTGTTCACTGATAATAAACGTGTTGCTGCTCTCATTTCAACAGCAGATTTTGGAAAGGTTTGTCATTTCAAACACTTGCCCTGAGATTTCTTAGTTATGGTAGAAATTAATTTGTATCTAAAAAGTTATTTCCATCTTTGAGATTTATTTGCCCTGCTACATTTCTAATCATTTGCCTACTATATAAGTACGTTTTCTGTCATACTTTAGATGATTATTATGCCACCAGTTCCCTGAGTAAATATCATATATTTGTCAGCAATATCCTTTGGAATCTAGGATTCTTTGTGTATCACAATGAAGGCTGATTTTTCTCCACTTTGTCCCCTCATCCCAATAAATCTGAGATAGTACCGCGAAATGAGGCGACGAGTCAGATTGTTTATGTTGTAAGCACGGCATGTCAACAATAACGTCATCTGAAATTTCTGTCACAAGTTTTAATTCCCACTTTTAGTTGGAATAAACTCTGGTCATTCTTTTAATCATGGGCTATGTATACTTAAATGATTCACCTCTTCTTTTTAGCATGTCACAACAATCAGCTTAAGTGATTCACCAAGTCTCTGTCTTCAGCTTAAATGATTCACCTAGTCTATGAATTTTACCATGAGAAAATTTAGAATTCTGAAGACGTGAAATCAGATATTGATTTCTTTCATAGTTTTGAGTTCTGTAAACCTGATGATGAAAGGATAATCATATATGAGACCCTTTTCTTTTTTTCATCACTCTACACTAGATGGGCTGAACTTCTGCAGTTGATTGCATATTTAAACAAATGTAAGCTAAGCTTCCCATTAAAACCAATTAATTGGTTTTCACCTGTGTTTCATGCTTCTGTATGTCAAACTCTACTAACCATTCAGATGTTACTATGACCCCGTTTGGCCCCCCTTATTTGAAATTTTAATGGTTTGGAAGTGTTTTTTTGAAAAATGTGTGGTTAAAAAAGAAGAAAAAGTTTTGGGATTACGTGTAATATTATTTTATTGGAGAATGTGTGGTTGATAAGAAGAGAGAGAAAAATGAATTATAATTTTAATGGGGGGCCAAACAGGGGCTATGTCTGGACAGAAATTAAAAATATACTATCCTTGATAGGTGACGAAATGTTTTTAAAAAATGAGTGCAGGTGGCGTTTGTTGCTATTGGAGCAACTATGGTTGGTAGCATAACTTTCTCTAGAAAGGAGGGTGATTATGTGAAGAAAGGAGATGAGGTTCACATTAATTAATGTTAACTGTTTTAATTAACTAATATTCACACATTATATTTTTTTGGTCTCTCAAGTGTATTTCGCTTTCATCAATTTAATTTGCAGTTTGGTTATTTCTCATTCGGTGGAAGTACTGTGATTTGCGTTTTTGAAAAGGTTAGTATTCATACTTATCAATTCAAATTAATTATCTATTTCATGCCTGGACTATTTCTTGAAGATACAAACACACTAAAGTTCTAAACACTTGGTGGTTTGGAGGGCGATGAGGCTTAGGCTACCTAAATATCTACGATCTCTTAGATTTCAGGAAGACAATTTTACAGAAATGATGATGAAGTCTTTCTTTCGTCACAACCTGAGTTTGCCCATTCTCATGCCAGTTGGTTATATTTTCTTTATAATTTAATCAAATGTGAAGAACATTGACAAGCCAAAGCCTTCACAATTGATCTATGTTGTCAATTCCCCAAGAAATTTTGTTAGTTCATTGAGTAAAAGTCTCGTTTAAATGGATTGCCTGCATGTTTATGCCGAAATATAATGATTTGCTTGATAACTGTTAAAGCTATGTCCAAATTTGTTGAAATTCTGCAGGATACAATCAAGATAGATGACGATCTCTTGGAAAACAGTGCAAGATCACTTGAAACCTTAGTTTCTGTTGGAATGAGACTTGGCATCTCCACTAAGAAACCATCTGATAGCAAGTTGCCTAACATCGAAAAAATTGTACTATAGAGGAATTGAACGTGCAGCAAATTCTACAGACAAAAATCCTGGATATGACTGATATAAATGTATGTACCTATATGAATGTTTACTGCTAGTGTTGCATTTCATTGCTTTAATGATAATGGTAAGAGGCACTGCCAATTGTCACCATTATCCAGTGGAAACACCTGGTGTCTCTCTCTCTCTCTTAGCCATTTCAGTTACTGAAAGAGAGGTAGACATGATGTATACATACATTGGGATGTAAATCATAAAAGTTCCGTCACTCTGTTCTTGTTTTGTGGCTCGGTCATCAGTGAAAGCATTCTCAAAATAGCTTTGATTTGCAAAAGCATGGAGCAATTCTGTTGCTACAGTTTTGACAGCTTGGCATTACATTTCTGGAGTACATCTACTTTGTAGGTTGTAACAATTTTTTTCTTGCGAACTAATGTCCATACCTTTCTCAATTTAACAGAAGCCATAGCACAATAGATTCTACACAAGGGGAGTGATTGCTGGGTGAAATCATTTTCAGTCAATTTACTTCCCGTTTGATAATTTACTATATAATATGCGTTTTGTATCTTCAATGTGATCTTTTCTTCTCTTCTCCTTTAGGATAAAACTGTACTATTGTCATTCTACCACCATAATCTGTTAGTATTAGTACCTTTATAGATTCTACTATTACAAAGAGTATCTTTGAGGACTCTGATTTCCCATCGCAGATTTGTTTCCAGGTTTTCCCTGGAAGATCTTGCCATATGGGTTCAGTATTGGTTCACAACAAATAATCGTTCTCCTCAGTGCTCTGTAATTCTCTGTGCATCTTCAGTAGGTTCTCATGTAACCTCCTTTGTTGTATGGATATGGATTTTGATGTGGGTTAGCTAATCCTACTTGTCCTTGCAGTCCATCTCTTGCATACTGTTGCCACATTAACTGCTCTTCTACCAAAAGTCTCTGTTTCTTTTCCATCTCGGACATCTGAACATACAGTGGTGCTATTGCTTGTGAGGCTGCAAAAGGGTCAGAATTTGTTGACATGTTGGTGACTCCACAAGTTGGTGGTGGAGCTGGCATTGCCAGCATGGCCGGCCTTCCAGTCGAACCTATTGCAACACTACTTGCACTTCCAGTGGCTATAAAACCTGAAGAAGCTGCTGCCTGAGCTATGGCCCCTTGTTGATACATACCATCAAGCATCAATGAGTTGAAGCCCCAGGGAAGTGATGACCTCTGGTTCGACAAATGGCTGACCGACAGAACCAATTCTGCTTCCCAATCGTCTGATTCTTTGAAGGCTTCCCATGGAGTTTCTGTACACGTAATTGTTGGCGCTGGATAGCTATCAAATAGGGCTAAAGCCAGTTTGTCCCCATGTTCTGTGGTTGGAGCATCTTCACCTAAGTTCAACAAATCTCCTACATCTTGTGTTTTATTATTCTTCTTTCTCGTCACCTTTTCGTCTTTCTTTTCTTCTTTATCTGTTTCTTCAAGAAATTCTCCTGGTGGCGGTAGGGCTTTAATTCCATTCATGTCCTCTTCGGGTTTCAACTCTTTGGTTTCTACAGTTGGTTCAGGTTTTGGTGCCATGATCCGATTCCTCCTCTTTTGTGCCATTACTGATTTCTCTTTGATGAATTCATCCATGACGTCTAGTTTCTTTTGTGGTATTTTCTCAATGCACGGATATTCTAAAGTACGTGCTACTCCAACACTCTTGCAAAAATCATAAAAAGCGTTGAGCTCATCGTACTCCTTCGAAACTCGACAGAAGATCTCGTAAACTGTTACTGAATCAGGTATATCTAGCTCCATGAACCGATCAATCAAGATACTGATGATTTCTGTTATATCATAATATAGCTGAAAGCTCTCTTTTACTATAGGGTACAGAGCAACAGTTACAACCCTGTTATATTTTGCGACACCTGTTTCAAATTAAGAAAGGAGATTGGATTATATACGGGGATTTTTTTTAATACATTATGGTGAAAGCCATAGAAATACATACCTGCTGGTCTGCATGCTAAAAATCTCTCAAGAAGTTGCATCAGATGATGAATCCTTGAGAATATCCTTTCATTCTTCATTTCGTGTACTGGTGTTGCCTCGACTCCCTTGGCTTTCCACCCAACCTCGTCTTCGTAGGCAAATGGAATGTGCTTCCCCCGCTTGCCTTGCATCTTGAATTCAATATGTTCGTCCAGGTACAATGCATATGTTCGGATAAACGCAGAATAATCCCAAGAGTTCGACCGAGAACTGTCGAGAAAATCAGACATGTTGAGAAGACGAGTCCCACGCCTTGTCGCAAAGAAAATCTCCTCTGCAAAAGCTGGATCTCCTTCTGTAAGTAGCCTCTGGATCAACATCAATGCCTTTAGTGCCACAACCCAGTTCTTTGTTTTGCTTAAGCGCCTTGAAATAGTACTAACGCATGCGCCTACATATGGACGCGAGTAGCACGTTAAGCTCAGAATATCTCTGATATGCTTCTCGTTCGGGGGGTATTCTTCATGCCTAGTGGCCTTAACCATGGCTACGTCGAGGTTTGACAACGAGGAGCTGCTACGAACTTTGGCCAAGCCTATGCTGGTTTGATCCTTGACTGCTCCAATAACATTTCTAATCATGCTAGGAGCCATGAATTGTAAGGCTTCAACTCGAGCAGTATGACCTTTCCTGATTGTACAGGCTCGTTCTGTTAATCAATGAATCGGTGCAAAATTTGAGGTCAACAAAGGTAACATCTACATATACATTTCATGTGGGTTTTTCCATTTGCAAATGTAAAATCTGAGGATCTGGGTTTTAGTTAGCAGATTCTGAAGAATGATCAAAAGGGTGGTTCAGATGAATTTATGGGATTTTCTTGACAGGAAAATAAATTTTGGACAGAAAAATTTCAATGGAATTTGATTTGTAGACAGACATGAAGAAAGACGAAAGGAGAAGAAAATGAAATCTGTCTCTCTTCCTCTCTTTCCCTTTCCCTTTCTCACACACGAACATAAATTTTCTCTCCGCCTCTTTCCTCTGGTTTTCGTTGTGTTTGGCTGGCATACACTATCCTCTGTTTTTCCATTAAACGCGGGATCCCATTGACACAGATACAAGTTAACGTGGGGTTTTAACTTAAAACTTAGGATAATGCTTTAACTTATAGACTGAAAATGTCGGTGAAATTTGGGTTTTTGAGAATTAAATAATTGAAATGTAAGATTAATAAAATTGAAGGATTTAATTGAAAATGTAGGTGAAAAATGCATTGGTTGTTTGAGCCCCATTTTTTCTTTTTTGAGTAGAATGCATTTTGAAATAATAGATTGATGGAGAATATGTAATTAAAAATGAAGGAAAAATTTTTGGGTTTGCGTGTAATATTATTTTATTTAAAAATGTGTGATTGAAAAAAAGAAAGAAAAATGTATTTTAAAAAAATTGGGATCAAACAAGGTCTTACTATTATTTTCATTTCCATCATACAACTTACAAACCCCTCTCCGCCGCCGCCGCCGTCTCGACCACCGTCTGCCACCGATTTGTTAAAATTTATTTTTGAATTCAAAGAATCCGACTATTCTACTCTCCTAAAAGACTTGAAATTTGTGGTAATCTGTCATTCTGTTCCTTGTGATATCAATTCAGTCCAATGCTATCGGAGATGACCAGAATTTTTCTAGAGGAAATTACACCCACACAGGTTTTTAAGTTACCATTTAAAATTAATTTTTATTTAAATTAATCCTACACAAATTCAAACCCTAATTATTTCATTCTCTCACCCTCTCTTTCTCTCTCACTACCGACCCATCATTTTCTCTCCCCTCGATCTCTACCCTTGCAGCCACCACCCGCCGGCACCACCTCGCGCGTCGTGAGCCCCCACGGGATCCGTAGTGAAGTCTCTCTTTACCCCCACTACGCTGTCGCTCAACGACGGTAAGGGTTTGGGAAAGGGCGGTGCCAAACGCCACTGTAAAGTGTTGAGGCATAAGATTCAGGGCATCACGAAGCCGGCGATTCGTCATTTGGCTCGCCACAGATTATTGCAGAGATCTATTGTTCATGGGTAGGTAGAGATCAATCTACAGATTATTTGCAGATTATAGTAAATTGACGTTGTAGATCTCTATCACAAGCGGCCATTTTATTTATGGGTATTTTGGTTATGTTTGCAGTTGTTGGTGGAAGCTGTGGTGGTGCTGATTTTGGCGGTTGTTGGTGGTGGCACGATGGTGGTGATGTTCGTGGTGGTGGTCGTGGTGCGGCATCACGATTTGGGGATTTTTTAGGGCGTTGGTGGTTGGGTGTGGTTGAGACGAAGATAGATGAGATGGTAGTTGTGGTGGTGGCTGTGATGGAGATAGTGGTGGCGGTGATTGTGGTTGTGGTTGTGGATTGGTGGTGATTGCGGTGACAGTGTTGGTGGTAGTGGGCGGTGGTGATGGTTTCTGTGGTGGTGGTGTTGACGGCGTTTCTGTGGGGGTGTTGGTGGCGGAGACGACTATGGTATGGTGTTGTGTTGGTGGTGGTCACAAATGATTTATTGATTGTGACCAATAAAATGTGACCAATAAATACTGTGTGACCTACAAGTTTATTATTGTGATCAATAAAAGTAATGTGTGACTTATAATTTGATATTTTGTGACTATAAAATAAGTTGTGTGATTTATAAATTTTGTGATTTGTGACCGATGATCAAATTGTGACTTTGAAAATTTTAATTTGTGATCGATAAACGAACTATGACCTATAAATTTTTTGAATTGCGACCTTAAAATTATTGAATTGTGGCCAAGTTGCATAGATCTGTGATATTTATATATTTATTAATAAAATATATAATTAATTAATTAATTAATTCATAAATAAATAAATTTTGATGAAAACCTGATTTTTGAAATTTAAAACATCTATCCTTAATTTTGAAATGGTAAAACTTAAAAACATGATTTATGTATTGTTCCCATTTTTCTATTAACCAATCTTGACGGCCCTAAACTTTTGTTCTTATCAATTTGGAGGGTGATAGGTGATGGGATGTGACAAATTAGTGAAATTTGAAAATAAATTAAACTTTAGTGTCTCAAGTGAGAAAATTAAAATTTTTTTGACCCAATTATGATTTTGCTGGAGTTCGGTGACAAAAATTCGTTTTTTTAAAATTCGTTTGGGTCCTTGGTTAATTTTTTTTAAATTTAAAATTCATTTCAAAATTAACAAAAATATAACACTCTATTTTTTCTACATAATTGGGCACATTAGAGAAATATCACATTCCTTTGTAATGACCCAATTTTTTTTAATATTTAAATCGTTACTGAAAGTTTCATTCTGTAATTAAAATAAACGTATCAAATATCACGACATAAATTTTTTTTAATGGTTTCGCCAATGTTAAATAAAATATAATCAATAAAATATGTTTCAAAATTCTATAAAACAAAATTCACATAATAATAAAACTAAAATAACGCTGAAATAAAATCCATAGTCACGTTATACTGGATTATTTTTATTGCGTTTCATAAATCTTGGCACCACGACTGCACCTCATCGCCGACCAACCCACGATCCATTCTAACCTGTGAGGAGTAGGGGAAAATGGTGAGTATTTGAAAATACTCAATAGGACACGAATTAATGGTGAAATCCTGAATGAAAGATTTAAAGCATGTGTCAAAATATCATTCCGTCATCATATCTTTAAAAATCGGTAAGAGCTCAATCGAATAACCATATCATACATTTAACTTTTATAAGTATGAAAATTCATCAACATGAAGAAATAATTTAAACGGGATAAAAATCAACTGCACC
This sequence comes from Fraxinus anomala, assembly GCA_903798345.1. Lineage (NCBI taxonomy): Eukaryota > Viridiplantae > Streptophyta > Magnoliopsida > Lamiales > Oleaceae > Fraxinus > Fraxinus anomala. The sequence goes on from CAIGRN010065774.1 coordinate 35,254, forward strand.
TCGTTATCCTACCTCGTTAAATCAAATAAATTTGAAAAGTAAAACCAAAATCACGTTCCAAATCTTTGTCTTCTACTTATGGTGTTGTTGCCGCCGTGATACGTACTTATGTTTTCTTTCTTTTCTTTTCCTTTCTTTTTTTTCTCTTTAGGGTAAATAATAACTATTTTTACACGGTATTAAAAGTTGAAAAGGAAAATTGAGTTTGTTGGGCCTAAAAATCGACAAAATATCGTTTTTTTTTTTTTCTAAAATTTCTCAATCTCGGTATTCCATAAATCAACCGTTACTCCATTTCCTATTCAATCTACACCTGACAAACTATCCCTATAAATTTCAAAAATCAGAGCAAATAATTAATATTAAAATAAGACTAATCCACAGCTTATTTAGTCTCCAAACTCAAGGCAAATAAATGATATTAAAATAAAACTAATTGACACTTATCAATTCCCAAAATCAAAGCAAATAAATAATATTAAAATAAAACTAATTGACACACATGGCTGCACCATAACTATTTTATTTTATATACAAAATTTTTATTTAATAAAAATCAATTAATAACTTACCATCAAACTTGCTCTACACGTGTCAGTCTTGTATTATAACTCATTGATTAACTTAATTAAATTACAATATAAGACAATATCTTTCGACCTCGAAAACTTGGATCTCGCTTAATCGAATTAACTTATTATGGAGCCTAATATTCATGATTAATTATGATCTATCTAACGAGCCCAATATTAATATACTTATTATTGCTCTATCAATATCTAAATATTTGACCCATATGAAATGAAGTTTAATATATATGCACTTTAATCCCCAACTTTTCAAAATATTAAATATATCATATAGAATAATTAATTATATTCTATGAAATTTTTTGGAACTTTACATCATTGGTATTGATTGTTGTTCACAAACATAAGTACGTATATTGTACTTATTCTTTAGAGAGATACTTATATGATAGATGTGAAATTATTAACAAGAATCGACTGGACATTTTCTTTATTTAAGTTACTAGTAAATGAGTGCATTACAATTGATCATTTATTCGTATCAATTAACTTGAGGACATACTTAAGAGTAGGGTTGTCAATGGATTGAATTTCAATCTGAATCTGATCCGAATCATGATTAAATTAATGGGAGATTGATTCAGGATCTCATTCCGATAATCCGATCAAATTCGAATCAGATAATTCGTTAACTAAATGGATCAAATATGGATACTGGGCAATTCGATCCGATTTCTTATAAATAATTGAGTCGGTAAAATATTTTTATGACAAGTTATTTGTGACTAAAATAGATAAATGAGAAAATAAAAAAATTGAAAAAATTATAATTATTAAACCCGTTTAAGAATTGAAAAAATTGGAAAAAAAAGAAATATAAAAAAAAAAGTTGATTCCAACGTTATTTTTTTTTTCTTAATTTCTTTAATTTCGAATAGGATATCCGATAACATATCAAAACGAATATGAATTTAACAATCAAATATCAATTAGATTATCGGATCGGATATCTGCCTAAATCGAATATAGACAGATTCGATCCATATCTAATTTATTTACGGTCCTATTTAAGGGTGGTTAAGAGGAATTTATGTGATTCTCTTGACAGGAAAATAAATTTTGGAGACAAAATTTTCAATGGAATTTGATTTGCACAGAAAGGAAGAGAGACGAAAAGAGAAGAAAATGAAATCTCTCTCTCCCCCTCTCTCACACACACACACACACTTCTCTGTATCTGTGATCTGTCTCTGTCTCTTTCCTCTGGTTTTCGTTGTGTTTGGCTGGCATACCCTATCCTCTGTTTTTCCACTAAACGTGGGATCCCATTGACACAAGTACAATTCAACGTGGGGTTTTAACTTATATAAAGGAGTGGAAAATTTAACACTGAAAATGTCGGTGAAATTTGGGTTTTTGAGAATTAAATAATTGAAATGTAAGATTAATTAAATTGAAGGATTTAATAAGCCCTTTTTTTTTTTTGTAAAATTATTATAAAATAGCGAGTCCAAATAATGTGGTTAAAATTGAAATTTAATCAATTTATAAACATTCAAAAACAAGCCCGGCCCTCGACCAAAGCCACCTAGGCAATGGCCTAAGGACTCAAATATTTGAGGGGCGTAAAAAATTAACCATTTGTTCTCCGATTTTTTGAAGAAGTGGAAATAAATCTTGTTATTATATATTATTACATGACAAGAATGACATCTATGATTTGCTCAAGAAAATGAAGGTAATTTTCTTGGTTTCTTCCTTTTGCTTTATATCCACTCGTCATTCATTTACCAAAATATGTTGATTTCCTTTCCTGGAAAATATGCCCATGCCAGTTCCCCTAGTCCAGGCTGTAGTCTTGTTGGATTGACGTGTTACACAAAAAGTTTGGCCACATTTTCTTTTCTTCCAGGTCAGGTCAACGAGAATCTTTGTCAAATCTTTATTTAGACATTTTGAATTAGAAAGCAAACTTATAAAAATGTTTTCAAGAATTTTACATTCGAAAAAGTCATATATCATGTCATGACTTTTTCAGATGTAAATTTAGAAAAATATTTGGCATTATATTCTATCTAAAATTTTCTAATAAAATTATATAAATTATATTAAGCCCATGTTTGGAGCTGATTTTCAGTAGATTAAAAGTGAAAAATTGATCGTTAACTTCCCCAGGTGGGCTCTACTTCAGAGAGGGATAGTTAGCAAAAGCGACTGAGTGGAAGGGCAACGGTATAAATTTTGATTAAAATTCTGATTAGAATTGTGGGCAAACAAGCTCTATTGCGGAAAAAAAAACATTAATGAAATAATTAAAAAAAGACGAGTTAGACACTTTTTTTTAAGATGTACGTTTGATACACCTTTAACTATTTTCAATAGCCATTTGGACCATTCGATATATCTATGATGTAGTTCTCGAAACAATTTTGAGATGATATAGGCGATTTGTAGATTCGGCCAACATATGAAAGTCGGAGAATTTTTAAAGTCAACATGTTATTGAAATTCACAAAATACTAATTTAGAACGACCTACTTTGACGACCCCTAACAATTGTTGCGATTGACAGTTTCGCACACCATTAATGACGTAGAAAACTATGTCGTGAGCATTTCAAAATGGTAAAAAAAAAAAAAGCCCAAAAGTTGGGGGGTGTCACGTGCCTCCCATGCCACGTCTTGTGTTCGTCAGTGCGCTTATATATTGAAAGAACATCGTAGCACATCCTATATTTTCCATCCAATGCCATCTTTGCATTGACATTCATTGTGTCTTGGTTGGTACCAAAGATTATGAAAAAAGTAATAGACAGTATTAAAGGCTAAACAACCACCACAAGTCCACAAGACTCGGCCAAAGAACAAGCTCTTAGCTCTCAGCATTTTTCTTGAACTGGAGTTATCGTAATAATTAGACAATAAAAAGACAATAAAAATTTTTCCATAGTATTTTACATTTTTGTCCAGGACTCAGCTTGGCTCCTAAATATCATAGTAACATGTGGGCTTTTCTCATTAATCTTCAATTTTGAGAAATACGTCAATTGTTATTATGTCCTCTGAGCATGTTTCCTCAAGGATCAATAGACAGCATGTAAGAATTTTTTTACTACATTTTACTCAAGTTCATGTAGTTATGTCAACGAGTCGA
>CAIGRN010065805.1:0-12369 GCA_903798345.1 Fraxinus anomala
ATAAATTTTTTTTTATATTTACGTTATCATGTAGCTAAATATACTATGGCATGTGCATTGCACGTGCGTCTTACTAGTATGTGTATATATGTGTGTGTCTATATATATATATATATATATATGTATATGTGTGTGTGTGTGTGTGTAATCATTACACTGATGCTGTGAACAAAATTCACATTTAAAAGATCTTTACTATTCAATTCATATCATTACTAACAAAATAGCATATTTTAAAGAACAATTAAGCATGGATAAAAGTTTTAATCAAACAGCAATTCCTCTTGTAGAGCGGAAATACTGCCAAAATTTCAAGAGTCTGTATGGTCTATTTTTTTTTTTTCAATAGAAAAATGCCAAGTGTAGTCTAGCAAAATTCTGACAAGCATTTTCTGTACACATAGCAAAACTGCTAATCAAAACCTTAATAGATTTACTTATTTCGTGCTCTTGACAATGTAATATATAATTGTTCGTGCAAAAATACAGATTTTGGAAGATATAGTCCAACAAAATTTAAAATTTGTCTTTGAGATTTATTTATCACCATAGCAAAACTTGACCGAGTGGGAAACCGGGTTCTTTAGAAAGGAAAGGGATTTGCACAGGGTAGACCCAGTATCGAAGTTAAGCTCGGACGGATGTTGATCGGTCAACGTCGACAATTAGCGATTAAAAAAAACATAGTAGACATTATTTGAATTGAGAATTGAGATCGTAAGTCCCAAATGGCAAATATGCCAAAATCCAAATCACAAATCACAACTTAATCACCCTAAAGCCTAAATTAATATTCGTAATTCATAATTTCAAACAATAGTGCAAATGTGCAACACATAAATCAGTAATGCTTAGCAATACTTTAATTCAAGCATGAAGCAACACATACATTAATATATCAACCACATAAACATCAATGTGACAATGTCTACTTTAAAATACTCAAACCTGAAATGAAAACATTGGGCTTCAAAGCTCTCAGATTCAACTCAATAAAGGGACAAACAATCCAATTATCTAAGAGTAAGAGCACACAAGAAAAGACAAATGTCATAACCATTTGGTACTCAATAATAACTATGATAAAACTAATCCCCCACAAAAACATATTCAATAGAAGAACCAAGTATTCCTGGCTATCAATTAGCAAAGAAGTCAGTCAAAGACAAACATGAAATTTTTGCATTTCATTGCACTTAAATTTCATGATTTAACATTGGACACAATCCAATTAATTCATCAAAATTTTAAAAATGACAGCCTACTCATTCAAAAACAACTTACGGTTTCACCAAATCTCACGGGTGTGTGTGCATGACCAGGGGCTGAGACGTTGGGTGACCGAGTATGTTGTCGGAGACGGTTGTGGCCAGACTGGTGGTGGTGGACAAATAGCGATTCACCCACCGGCAGGCGACAGTAACGGGCGAGAAGTCAAGATATTGGAGAAGGTGAAAATTGGGAATTTGGGATTGATTTCGGAGATAATGGGATTTGGGTTAGGCTTATATATTATATAATTAAGGATTGAGCCCAATCCAATTACAAAATAACTGAAAAAAAAAGATGATGGGCTGAGCCAATTTAGCCCAATTTTTTTTTTTTTTTTTAAAAAAACAATTGGATTTGGGGGATTGAAAAAGACGACGAAGAACTCACAATCCGACTGTCCGACAGAGCCCAGCACGCGCGGTCGTGCCCCCCGTCGGGTACAGGGTCTGTCCCTGGATTTGCATCACTTTCAAGTGGAATAAAAGGAATTCTAAGTGAAAACCTCTCTTCATGCAATATTCTCTAATATCAATTTCAACATCAATAGCGTTTCATTCAAATTTTCAACAAATAAGTCTAGCTCCATTACATAATCATTATCAAGGATTAAGATTTCTAAGTAACATAATAGGGCAATTTGGTTTCAATACAAGTTCATGTGATGAAAAACCATTTGAAATTAATACAATTTAAGAATTTTCTTGGATGCTTTATTAGTTCATTATGTGTTATCCATCGTTTCATCAAAGCTATAATACTTCAAAATATCTCGCGGAAAGTGTTCTATCAATATATTATTTATTTTATCAACGAGATTCATTTTTTGGAGTTAATATAGTTTGATTAATCATGAAGTCTAAATTTTCCACAGTCATCTAAGTTTTGAAATATAATATTTGTTATGTTTTGTGACTCAAATTCCATGTGAATTTGAAAGTTTAATTCATAGAGGAAGCCTGGATAACAATTAGATCATCGTTGTATACATTAGACACTTGAGAGAATTGTTTAGATTTAGGCTGAGAGAATTAAATCTTATAACGACAATTTTAATTTCTTGGTATAATAAATTCTCATCTTCTTCCACAAAAATTGTTTCTTGTTTGATTCATTTTGAGATTCCCATTTTGGCTTGTACCGAGCCCCATTTTGGAGCGTCGGACCGAGCCTGAGCCAGCTCGACACGGTCCACTTTTGGCCCGTGACGAGCAATTTAAAAATAAAAAATAAATCATTGGATTGATTGAATGTTAATTGACATAGGTGAAATCAAAATTCCTAATTACTTAATCCCATAAAACTTCACAAATTAGTTAAGCTTCTATAGATTTAGATTAACATAGTATTATATAATTATAACAGAAAATTTGATTTGTTAATTGGTATGCTATTTGTATATTATTTAGTGACAACTTGGGATAACATTTGAATAGGTGATAAAATCGAAATCATTGATTGTTTTAAGCGTTGGAGAAATCAATGGTAAAATTGTATGCCATATAGTACAATGTAAAATAGAATGTCAATTAGAATGTATGTATAATAAGATTGAAAAAAATTATAGTAGCTAATTAGTCTCTATGAGACGATTTTAGTACTTATAATCCACTTTATTACTTTCCACGATCCATACACTTACAGAATCACACGATCATGAGGCAATACGGCAAGCTATTTAAGAAATTCATTTTTAATATTGGCTGTTTGTTAAGTAGATAATCTGCTTTGAGCAAAAATAAATATTCAAGTTTGGTGATATTTGATAAATATATTTTTACATTTATCTGGTTTATCAAAAGTGGATATTTAAGAGTACTTTTATTGAATTGATACTCAATTTGGTTGTACATTCATTTTTTAGGAGAAACTCAATGTTGGATGGTATATGACGACATGGAGTGAAAAAATAATGATAAGGACTAAAAAGGAACAAATTATAGAAGATAGGGACTAAATGTAAAGCTTTGAAGGGATCAGAACCCACGGTACAAATAGGAAGGGAATCAAGCTGAATCAATATAAGAATTTAGGAACTAACTTGAATGTGAAGAAAAAAGATGCACTTGGCGATCGCAAGGCTCTACCCATGCAATCGCAAGGGTAGCGAAAATGTCACCAGCAAGTTCAAGAATATTACCATGTGATGTGATCACAACCAACATTACCATGCGGTCACATGCATGGCTTTATTAGATAGAAAATATTATATTTTCTAATTAACATTTGAATAGGTGATAAAATCGAAATCATTGATTATTTTAAGCGTTGGAGAAATCAATGGTAAAATTGTATACCATATAGTACAATGTAAAGTAGAATGTCAATTAGAATGTATGTGTAATAAGATTGAAAAAAATTATAGTAGCTAATTAGTCTCTATGAGACGATTTTAGTACTTATAATCCACTTTATTACTTTCCACGATCCATATACTTACAGAATCACACGATCATGAGGCAATACGGCAAGCTATTTAAGAAATTCATTTTTAATATTGGTTGTTTGTTAAGTAGATAATCTTCTTTGAGCAAAAATAAATATTCAAGTTTGGTGATATTTGATAAATATATTTTTACATTTATCTGGTTTATCAAAAGTGGATATTTAAGAGTACTTTTATTGAATTGATACTCATTTTGGTTGTACATTCATTTTTTAGGAGAAACTCAATGTTGGATGGTATATGACGACATGGAGTGAAAATATAATGATAAGGACTAAAAAGGAACAAATTATAGAAGATAGGGACTAAATGTAAAGCTTTGAAAGGATCAGAACCCACGGTACAAATAGGAAGGGAATCGAGCTGAATCAATATAAGAATTTAGGAACTAACTTGAATGTGAAGAAAAAAGATGCACTTGGCGATCGCAAGGCTCTACCCATGCGACGCAAGGGTAGCGAAAATGTCACCAGCAAGTTCAAGAATATTACCATGTGATGTGATCACAACCAACATTACCATGCGGTCACATGCATGGCTTTATTAGATAGAAAATATTATATTTTCTAATTGAAGTCTATTTCTATGAAATCATGTTAATTTTTATGAAGAAATTGTTATTTGTGATTAAAATGAAACGGATTGAAACTTAAATGATGATTTTGAAAACAAAAGTCGAGTGACTAAAATAAATCTAACTTGAAATTGAGTAACCTCCAATTTTTCGTACCCTTTTGCCTTAGAAATATTTAGAGAATCCAATTAAATATAATTATAGATTGGAAGGATAAATACAAGAGGAATTCAAAGTTTATCAAATTTATTCCACTTTCCCAAATAGAATACTTATTTGCTAAGAATACATTAAACAAGATTACCTAAATAAAACAACTAAACAAAATAAGTAAACCAGATTTCACTTATTACAGATTAATAAATAAAAATCTAAGGATTAATTAATTATTAAGTGGACAGTTACATAAAATATGAAAAAAAAAATAACAATAATTAATTAATGTTATAAACAATTAATGCACATTTCTAAAATAAAAATATTTAACCCTTTATACCAAAATAGTGAATGCAGTGTAAAACTCAAACTTAGATTTTCCAGATCAAATGCAAGATGCTGAAAATATTACCCTACTTAAATATAGTAAATGAGTTGATTAGAAGAAAGAAAACTTAGCATAAAATTAGTCAAATATTCTCAAAAAGGGTATAAATTGCAATAATATTTTGATGCCTACTTTGTATTTTAAAGAAAATACAAAATATTTACAGGTTGTATATATTTTGGGGTTGAGTTTCCTAACCTCTCAGGTCATGTGATTTTGGATCCTCCGACTTTCAAAACGAGGTTTTGAATCCTCGATCTATTTAATTTTGTGAATTGAGGTCCCAATGTGACGTAAACTGTCTATATAGATCTTAAGTTATTTGATAGTTTTGACTTCCAACTTTAAAATCATGTAAAATTTGTGATGATTTCTATCACATAAAAACTCAATTTCACACATTTGAATTGAGGAAGTAAAAACTTGCTTTTGAAGGATGAAAAGCCAGTCACATTACTTTTACACTAATTTTTCAATATTTTTATAGCACTAAAAACCTTAAAAAGTGGAGTGGGACCTACTGGATTACTCCAATTCAAGCAAAATTTTGCAGAAAGAGAAAGAAGAGTTTTACACTGAACGAAATAGCCATGCAAAAGGAAAAGCTTGCCGTTTCAAAGCCATTTGGGGCCTTATAAATACCCTTACTCTTTGCCTCTCTGTTTTTCTTATTCTCCCAATTTTATAAACCCTCTCTTTTCTATTTTTAGACAAAAAACCTCTTCAAAAAACCCATTATTTTTCTCTTTCTGTATACATGGAAGTATTCGTATTTATAGTTTAAAGAACAGGAGAGACCAGAGCCAGAGAGATTAAAGTGGATTTGGTGTTTTGGGGATCTTAATTGTCTATTTTTCTGGGTTTTGGGAGAGAAAAAATGGGTCGAGGCAAGATTGATATCAAGAAGATCGAGAATGTAAACAGTAGGCAAATCACTTTCTCAAAGAGACGCTCAGGCCTGTTGAAGAAGGCACATGAACTGGCTGTTCTATGCGAGGCAGAGGTTGCGGTTATAATTTTTTCCAATACGGGAAAGCTTTTCGAGTTTTCCAGTTCCGAGTATGCACTCTAATGCTTTTCAATTTTTGGTTTTGGGATTCTGTTTGAATTTTTAGTTGGGGTCTCATTGATTTGTTGCATGTGTGTTCTTGTTATTATTTGATTTTATGCTTTAATAGGGATTTAATAAACTTTATTAAATCAACTTGATTTGAAATTCTGAGTATGAAGGCATTTAAATTATGGTATTGTTGGATTTATGTGTGATTTGACTTTGTTTATTTAATTTTGTAATAAATTAGAGAGGATGTTACTGAGTTTTCCGGAGTTTTATGTTGTTGTAGATTAAGTTTTTGGAAATTTTACATTCAGAACTGAGTAAAATTATAGATGCGATTGTTGAGTGAGAGAGTTTATCAGTTTAGAAAGATGCCATAATGTAATAACTCAAATTAAAAAAGGTTGAAATTTTGAAGTAAAGAGATTATCTGGACAATAATGACAACGTTGTCTGTCGGTGGATGCGACAAAATGAGTTAGTCATTGTCATTTAATGAGCTTGTCAATATGACAAAAGTAGTTAATCCATACATACAAGACGAGTTGGTCCATTGAGAATACTATCCCTATCCCATTAATTGGTGTAACAAATAATGTGATTTCACCTTCTCGTCAACATGCTTTATTAACTTGATGCATTGCCAAAGTCAATTATGGATATTTGTTTCAACTATCAGTTTTACATTGAACATGTATGGTCAACAGTGTGAAAATTTCTCTGTTATTGCAGCATGAGGAGAACACTTTCGAGATACAACGAGTGCCGGGGTCCGCCCGAGGTTCTCACACCAGCGGTCGAGCCAGAGGTATTCTAAATTCATTTTTTCTAGTTCTTGCTTTGCAGTAGGCTGGCTCCCTTCCCCACACTCCCACTTCCTGTCCCTAAATCTGATCTTTCTGCTGAATTTGGGACTGAATGGAGTTTTTATGAGGTTTTCACTTATCAACAACTTCAGATGATGTTCGTAAAAATAAATGAAGATATTTATCTATATACATCACATGTTGTGCTCTCAGATGGATATGAATAAGAAAATTTGACTATATTTTGATTATTCTCGCCAATAACCACTTCTTTTTTTGTGTTCCCTGTTATTTAACCTGAAACAGGAACCCAAGGAGATGGACTTGCTCAAACTCGAAATGGCAAAACTTACATCAAAACATGTGTATGATTTCCTTGAGTAATCAGAATGTCAATTATAAATTGCATATCTGAAGTTAATTTTTGGCTGTGGTTTTTTAGGCACTTGTTGGGTAAAGACCTAACCGGGATGAGTGTACAAGAACTGGGTGCACTCGAACAACAACTCAATGAAGGGTTGTTAAGCATAAAGGAGAGGAAGGTTAAGCATTTTCTTCCGACTTTCACTTTTATAAACTAGTTAATTAGTTTTTACATTGGAAAATTGGAATACAATCGTCTTAAGACTTTTGGGGGTCGTAACGAATGTTCTTCATTTTCAGGAGAAACTATTGCTGCAGCAACTAGCACAATCGAAAATGCTGGTATGCAAAGTCCATATGACTTCTATCCAGTTTGACCATTCTATAGAGGGGGAACTAGAATTTCCAAATAACGGAAAGCAAATCATATCTGGCAATGAAATAGACAAATTGGATCGTGTATCATATGGAGAGGAATTGATGAACTTGATAATCGAATTGGGTTCGAGAATATTTTGACATAATTTAACCCGGTGAAAAGTTTCTAATCAACTTTTTTTGCAGGAAAAGCAAGCCATTCTGAAAAACGAAGCTTTACTCAAACAGGCAATCCTAGTTTTCGTTTATTTGACAAATAATTCCCCACAGCAGGCTTTTAGTTATGAATTATGCCTAAAAAAACTTTTATTAATATTATGCGATGCAGGTAGAAGAATTGAAAGGTTTCTTTACATCCACTGGGCAATTGGCACCACTTGTCATAAAGGACTGTCCCATAGAAAAAAATGATTCTGGGAGCAAAGGAGGTTCTGGTAGTCGTGAAACAGAAATTAGCGGGCTCGATGATGAAATATATGACACCACTTTGACCTTGTGGTATTTTGCACCTCTTCCATCTTGCATAGCATTAAGTTTTACTTCACTAGTTCTAGTTCAGATTATATGAAATTTCTCAATTCTTTTCTGTCCATTTGTTCTTTTATATTTACTTGAACCTTCTCTTTTACAGGCCAATATCCAGTGTTTGTCGCAAAAGGAAGATGTCTAATGGCGAAGCTAGTACAAGCAACACTGAGACTTAAGTAGGGCCTGTTGTGATCCTTCTCCTGTTGTATACTATCCTTCTGTGCAATAGGATTAAGTGGGCAGAAATCAATCCAGTTTAGCGTGTTCAAAGTTATGTTGGAGCTACCTTTACTTTTTCTTCTATCAATTGCTCTTTTGGTTTTTCAATTTTCTTTCAGACGATCTACTTTATAGATCTCGACTTCTAGATGGAGAAGTGACTAGTTATATAGGTACTGCTGGTGGTGAAGCTGTAGCAATCTTTTCATTCTGCAATGAAATTAGTCTGAAGCCTGATACTTTGATGGTTTTCATAGTTTTGTTTCTTTCCTTGCAAGTCCGATATTTACTCAAATGAACTTGAAACGTGTAATATAAGTTTTACAGACATCTATATGAAGAGAAATGAAACTCATCTTTGTAATTTTCAACAATTGATTCACAGTGAACATAAGAATATTGTCGAATCATGTTCTTTGCTCCAATACTTTCCTGTTGGAAGGAACAATGATGCACACAATTTCAGTAGAGCTGTATTAAGTGGAGTATTGCAAACCTGGACACATTCTAATGCAATACAGAACCTGGAGTATTAAACCTGGACATCGTCGAGAGAATTAATTTTTTAAGCTGTTCATTTTTGAAGAATTTTGTATCTAATTTAAGTGGAAACGACCCAATGAGCGAAATTGCTTGCTTTGTCCTTGACTTATGGACCGTTTAGGCCAAATTTCATTGTTTATGATCTGTTTTTTATTTAGAGTTAGTCGTTATCTTTGATTTTTATCATTATATAGAATTAGTCACTATTTAGTATTTAGGAATTTGCTCATTATCTAAATTTTAATTATTGCTTTAGATATGAGTGGTAAGCTTTAATGACCTTTTCAATTTGATTATAATAAAGAGTTTTGGAAGTTCTCAAAATTATTCTCTCTTTTTTGGCACTCATGAGCGAATAAACAAGTTTGAGCTTTTTTACAAGATTTTGTTATTTTATATAAGCTTTCGCTACGTCACATTCAAACTTTATTTCAAATTAATGCATGTTAGTATGATTGGCTGGAAAGGAATGCTGCGAAACATAGAGATTCTTGTATGAATGCAAACATGATCATTTGGAATGTAGAAAATATTTTGTGTTCCATTTTAAAAGTTGACACACATTAACAGCAGTAGAAATTATATGTAGGTTAACAATTTTGTTCTAAGTGGGACTTATCCCTTTTAACAAAAAGGATGTTGGGCACTTGCTATAAAGCTGGGATTTTTCAATTGGCCTACATGGAGACGTGACACGAAGGCAGTGTTGGAAAAAAAATTCCATTGAACGTAGCGGAAATAAAAAAATAATTTGGAAGAGAAAAATAAAAATTAAGCGCGATTTAATAAATCATCAATGACCACATGAGATGAATACTTTATTAGCTGAGAAAATCTCACCATACAATATTTTTCTCACTCTTAAAATATTTCCTACACAACTAGATTGATCACTGTACGAAGGAAACGAGTTAGTGATGTTTTCTTTTAAATTTTATCACTCTCTCTTTCTCCACTTCTCTCTAAACTCCTACAATTCAATTTTCAGTACACATAATTTTCTATCAAACTGCACGTCAATCTTGTGTCAAGCACAATTCTTCTCAATGCAATATTATGAATTTATAGGAAAAGATTTTGAACTCTTTTTGATTAATTTCCTTTGGCTATTCAAGTATTACTTGTACCATAAGAGTTGTTTCTTTAATATTTTGTTTTTTTCTTTTTGTTGTCAAACAATAATTCTATTTTTCTTTTTCATAAATTTTGATCAAACCCAAAAATGTCCACCTTGATCCAAAATTTTCAATCTCGGCATCCTTTGATACCCGCATCGCACCCCTTTATCAGTAGACATCAAAGTTCTTCAATCAATTGTGCTAGACAGAACCGATTTCAAAGATTTATCAAATCTAATTTTGCAATTTGATTTCTATAGTGGGACGATCCAGAGCTTATTAATAATGCATTTCATCATTTCTTTCAATGTTTGGTTTTCCAGTTCAGAAACTCTATTAGACTGCGGTGAGTATTGGGCACAGTTTGTTGAATAATTCCATTTATGAACAATATTGTTCAAACGATGGACAATATTCATCACCTCGTTCACTTTTCATAATTTTTATATTTCAATTAATTTGATTCTAAACTTCAGTTTTTTTAGTGTTTAAACACTTCTATCACTTCATCTTTGCTTATCAAATAAACCTAGCAATATCTTATACAATCATCTATAAATGTGAAAAAAAAGTTTTTACTTCCTCTAGTATACTTATTTTTATATCACATATGTATGGAGGCCCAGCTAACTAAAAATCTGTTGGTATTAATTGGTGCAAGAAAACGTGATTTGCTTGAATGCTTGAAACCGTGTTTCCTCTTACCTGATGAAATGGACGGAAATGGAGTCACCACGTGTCGCCTCCAACACCGTTGGATTGGTGATTGTTGAGTGACCCATTTAAAAGTGGCGTCTAAGGTTTGAGTCTTTCACTTTTTAGCTTCGAGATTCTTCCATTCTCTTGTGCTCTCTCGAGATTTCTCTTCTCTTCTTTGAATTTGATTTCTATTTTCCCTCAAATAGCCTGTAATCTTGGGTGATTTACTTGTATTGGGTATTGATTTTTGAGTGAATCGTGCTGTTAGAGAAGAGAGTTCTCATTTGTGAAATATATTGGGCTTGTCTGAGTGTTATCTCGTTTGTAATCTTCCTTTGGGTTTGATTCGAGCATAACAGTTGTTTGTTCTTGAGGTTGAAGCACAGATTCTGAAGTTTGGCCTGAGGGCTTAATGAATAAGATTGGGTTCTTTCTTTGCAATGCATTTCCTATTCGAGTTTTTGCAATTTATTGTTCTTACTATTTCAGTTGCTTGTGTTCAGTTTATTGTTCACTTTATTTAGCTCATGTTTCGTTTTCTGTTAGCACTTATATTTGTTGATTTCTTGTGAGCTAATATTGTGAACTTCTCCCAACAGTGGTATCAGAGCGTTTTGAAGGAGTTTTTGATGCTCGTTGGCCTCGATCTTGACACTGTTATTGTATATTGAGTTGGACTGCGTGATTTCATAAAACCCTAATTAAAGGGGCTTTGGTAAGATCTTTCCATTATTTGAATTTTTCATGATTCTATCAAGCTATTTATATTGTGTTGAGTGTTCTGGCTCGTTTGGGTATTCTAACTCGTTCAGTTTTACTACCTAGTTGGTTTTATTGACTTGATTGAGTTTTCTATCTTGGTTAGATTTTCTGCTTTGTTTGGATTTCTGCCTTCTGTAGATTTTCTGCCTTGTTTTTGAAAACCTGAATCATTGACACCTTGTAATTCCTTTGTCCAAAAATCAAGAGTTGTCTGGAATCTGAGGGTTACTTGGACCAAAGTCAAGATTCTTGATAATATTGATTTCTGAAAAACATTCATGCAGTATTACTAAAGCTTGATTGAGTTTTGTATATAATTTTTTGCCTCTATACAATTTGGTTTGTATTGATTTGGTTAAATTGTGTAGAGTGTGATATAATTATGAAGTTCCTACTCTCTATACTTGCAATCTGTATATTCTGTAGTGTCTCTTGTATGGTGATACTTGACTGATCTGCATTGCAAGTTATTTGTTGGTATCTGATTGATCTACATACATCCATTTCATTCATTTTTCATTTTCAAAATTTGTCACCAATTGAAATAGAAGTTTTTAATGGTAAATGAGACTTTAGTCTCTGGTGCCAAAAAATGAGAGCTCTTTTATTTCAACGAAAATATGCTAAGGCTATTGATGAGTCATGACCCACTGATCTTGAATCTAGTAAAGTGACCGAACAAGATTAAATTGCATGGAGTACTGTTTTCTTCTATTTGTCTGACAATGTGATTAGAGAAATTGGTGAGACTAAGACTACTGCTGAATTNAATAAGGTTTATCTCCTAAAAAAGTTTTTTGGTTTTAAACTTGATCCATCTCTTGACCTTAAAACCAATATTGATAGGTTTAACAGACTATCCCATAACCTTGTCAACTATGACGAGAAACTCTCAAGTAGGCAGTTGGCTGTGGTTTTATTAAATTCAATTGGTGACAAATATAAAGATGTTAAGAGTGCAATTGAATATGGAAGGGATACTCTGACCACTGAAGTGATCATTAATGGTTTAAGGTCTGAAGAGTTAGAGTTAAAATCTGATAGGAAAGAATCTGTTAGTGGC
>CAIGRN010065814.1:0-13171 GCA_903798345.1 Fraxinus anomala
TAACTAATACTCGTTATTATCAACACATTCAGATGTGATTTTCATAATTCTTCCTTTCTATTTTAAATTCACGGATTATACTAATTTGTATAACTAGAGCCCTCAACCTTGCCTCTTTTCTCATGTAAGATTCTATTAATTCAAGTTTAAGGCATTTCAGTTTCTTTCTTTGAAACAAAACTAACTTCTCGTTCAGATAAATCGTCATGTACTACTAACGAAATAACGAACAGAACAACCCAACTAACTAAATTAGTTATCGACGTATACAACATGAATTGAAAATATTGATTCCATTTGTTTATCGTCATTCGCTTTAGGTCTGTTACTTGATATGGTCAGTACTCCATATTGTCGGGTAACGAAACTTACACTTATTCACTAATTACGACTATCCATATATATATTTGAAATCGAGTATCCAGAAAAAATACAATATTTGATGGAAGGTCAAAAAATAATTTTGAACATGTTCTAATAGAAAAGTCTTATATCCGGAATTTAGTGCATGTACAAGATATCATCATTATTGTCTAAACAATTGGACATCCAACTCGTAATCGCAATAACCCAATTACAAAAGTGAACTCTACCAATTGAACATGAGGAAATTACAACAATACCTCATTTTTAACTTCTCATTTCAATAATAATATACAAAATATATTTCTTTCGAAAATCAAGTGCACCTCATTCCACCAACCCCACGTCTCGGACTCACACCAATATATGTGACCCCCTCTCTCTACGATCGTTCTTTCTTTCTCTCTCTATCACCTCCACCAATTTCGCCCGCCAACCACCGCCTTCCCCTCTCACACTCTCTTCCCTCACACACTCTCCCTCTTTCTACGATCTCACACATTCTCTCTCTCTCTCTCTACCCCCCCCCCCTCTCACACTCTCTTCCCTCACACACTCTCCCTCTTTCTACGCTCTCACACATTCTCTCTCTCTCTCTCTCTCTCTCTCTCTCTCTCTCTCTCTCTCTCTCTCTCTATCACACCTACCAAATCCTACACCCCAAAACTCAATCGCTCATGGATGCTATCACGATTTGCATTTTTTTTTTTTGCTTGTTGGAGAAGGCGATAGGGAGGTAACTCCAAGAGATAGAAGAAAGAGATGGGGAGGTGGCTTCGGGAAACGGAACTTTGCCATGACTTGTTGGAGAAGGCGATATAGAGGTTGTCGTGGGAGATATCACGCTGCTATGCTTGCGGGAGAGGGTGAGATGTTAATGTTGGTGATGGTTGAGTAATGGAGTGGGATGAAGAGCGTTTGTAACAATTATTTGGGTAATTGTGACGAATAAATGGATAAATCGTAACTAAGAAATAATGTAACCTAAAAAAATGCGTGATTTGTGGTTATTAAATATTAGCACTGAGTGTTTTTGTGATTTTGTAATTGTGACATTGTGCGATTTGTAATGATATGTGACTGTGTCAATAAATTGTGACTTAGTGTGACATTGACATGTTTAATTAATTAATAAGTCACAAAATTATTATATGATTGTCACAAATGTGATCACCAAATTTTTGAAACATTTTCACAAGTTTCAATTTTTGAAAATATATTTTGAAATATCTATACTTATGATCCTTGAATTATATCTTGGACCAAGTAAGCTTTGGACTTTATCAATAATTATCAGGATTTTAATTACTCCGACCATACAGTAATAACAATGAATAAATGCTAGAAAGAGTTTTGCCATGTGTACACGAGTGTCCAACCCTCTAATTGTGAGGGCGACCCGCGATTTTTATTGGTTGGGAGGGTGTGTAGCAAAACCCCACCAGAATTTATGTACTTACTTTTGGATAATTATTCAGAAATAATTGTTAAAACACATTTAAATAATTTTTCCAATTGATTGATGCCCACACATTTCACAAACGGATAAAGATATATGTACAGGGCCACGACGCCCTGTACATCACGGGGGACAGCGTGTAGGACCGGCGTTGATGGCCGTCCGTGATCGACGGTGGATCTGCAATTTCATTCACGACAACCGTACAACTCACTGCGTCAGGTCAATCCTCCCTTGTCAAGGCGGACCCCACATCCGATTCGGTGCCGAGCTGTAACTTCCATCATCTATCGCTTAACTTTCACCGCAAACTCTGATTTTGGGAGAAACTATGTGAAAACCTGGGCACATCTAGTAATTTCGCTAAATCTCAAGCCCCATTTTTGGAATTTAAACATCTTCTTTCCCTATAAATACATTGTCCGTATATCAGTATCAGTGTCATCACTGTTAGTCTTTGTTGAATATTCTCCTTCTATTTTTCTAAATTTTTCCTATACAGAATCGAAAAAATCGAAGGTTTCTTGAAATCAAGTTACGAGGTATATTCTTGAATCTACATCAATGATCTTCATGAATATATTATAGTTACATTCATGTTAATGATAGACTGTCTTCTTTTTCATGTGCTGAACTACGTGTGGAGGAGGCATGTGCTGAATCTGTGTTTTTTTTTTCTTTTTTAGCCCCTGTTTGGTCAGATTAAAATCCGATTTTTTTAATTCAAGTCAAATTTAACCACATTTTTTTATAGATTCCACAAATTTTCAAATGTTTCAAAAATTTCTATCATAATTTAAAATAATCTCCACCAAATACCCTCTTATCGGGAATATGCTTGTTGTATGTGAATAAACTCTGTGTAGAAAAATCCCATATGCGGATGGTAATGTAAGTGGGGTTCGAGAAGATGGATTTTGATTTTAAACATCTTTCCTTTTGGCTACATTCGTATTCTATGCTCGTTTGGAAATTGGGATTCTTATATTGGTCGATTTGTTATGATTGATTAGTGATGGATCTAATGGTTGAGAAGCAGCTTTTATTTGAAAGGGCACCTTAAAAGACAATTTACTAAAACATCATATTAAGCTTTTGATGGAAGGCAAAAAATAGAATTAGACGTGAAAAAGACACTTCTTTGTTTTTGGTTTGAGATGCAACTTTCCTATGTTGGAGGTAATGCCCACTTTTCCATGTAATTTAATAAAAATGTATTAGTTCTTAGAAATGATGTCATGGACTAATAAAGCTTAGCCATTTAGAGATCATGAATGAAAATTATCTTGTTTGATCTGAGAATGCAGAAGTCATTTTTCAAGACTTCAAATAAAGATATCTTGACAGCAAAGACTTTGCTTTTGAGTCACATAGAAAGAAAATAATAATCTATACTGAATTTTCATCAGCATGTATGTTATTCAGCTAACGATGTTATGCACAATAACTCGATACTTTCTTTTGCCATATTGTAGTTATCTCTAAAAGCCCTAAATACTTGCACTGAAGCTTGTTCCTAATATAATCTCTTTTCTTATTGTTTGATCCTGAAGCAAAGGCTCTTCAAATGGGTTCAAAAGAAGTTGAAGATTTGATAGAGGCTTCATCAGGTGCCCATTTTTCTGGATTTCACTTAGAAAATGCAGAGCCAGGTATTTCACAAGTGGAGCAAACCTCTACAACTGAAAATATCAAGCAACCCTTCGTGATTGGTATGTGCAAACACTATGATAATAAGAGTCCTATTTTCTTGTTAACAATGGCCAAACTGTCATTTTATGTTGCACCATATTAGTAATATCAACCAAATCAATACAATATCCTGTTTACCAACACTTGGTCCTCTGTACTTTGAACTTCACTTTGGAAATACTATAAAAATCTGGGGTACCTTGATGGCTCTGAAATATCTTTATTTATGTGAATTTAGGATATATCATCTCTGTATCACACGGTAATAAGTTGGATGTGCTGTTGGTCATTTCTTTTACTGTTATCAAAAAAAGTATTCTCTATATATTTTTCCTTTTAATAATTTAAGATTCATGGTCTTGACCTCAACCGTTTCTAATTTTGCAGGAGTTGCCGGAGGTGCAGCATCTGGGAAGACTACAGTTTGTGATATGATTATTCAGCAGCTACATGATCAGCGTGTTGTACTTGTTAACCAGGTATAGCCTTGATAGCGACAAGCTAAACCTTTTGGACAATACAGTTAGTGTCAGCTACATGAGTATGTTTTACCACTTTTCTACTAAATCCTTCAATGAAATCATATCTTTTACCAAAGGTCCTATTAGTTTTGGTATACCGCTTCCTCTTCCACTTCATCTATTTGGATTGTATAGATACTGTGAAACAGAGCTTCTTTAGGTACATGGGCCTAGCTGTCATTCTCTTTATGGGCTCTTGGTGCCTCCTCCATTTGTTGACATATACATATATATGTGCGTGTGCGTGTGTATTCATTTTTTATATTATCCCTTTTATTGTGACCATTCATCCATTTTAACCTTCTTATTTCCCTTCTTATTTCCACTACCTCACCTTGTGAACATTTTGTCATTCAATAATCCAATACTATTTATTTAAAGCATGATTGGTTAATGGCTTTATAGTCATATTATGAGTCCAGCTAATACACTTTTCCATGTTAATATTTTGGCAGGACTCCTTTTATCACAATTTGAATCCAGATGAACTTAAAAGAGTTCACGAATACAACTTTGATCATCCTGGTGGGTTTGGTCGTAGATTTTCTGACCTGCATATCATACCTTTTAAGTCCAGTCTTCTTTACGTCCATGAATAGGTTTCATTTTCTTTTTAAAGTCTTGAATCATATCATACCAGTGGCATGGCTCCTGATTATATATTTTTTTAGTGAAGTCTGCATTTGACCCATCATTTACAGCTCTTGCGCTGTTGTGTGGGAGTTCTTTTCTCCTTCACTTTGCTACATATTGCTCATGTTTCTTTTTTCTCAATTATATTTAGTTACATTTTAGTACTGACTACTGATAGCTATGAATTATGATGGGTTGATCCAGACAAACATATAGTTCTTGTTTCACTTATCCTTCTATTGCCAAAGTAAAAAGATATTGTTCTGCTGCAGCTCCGCCTTGCAAGTCACCTTTGGTGATAAGGTTTCTAGCTCTTAGACAGCATGATATTGTGCAACTACCATAAAGGCTTTGTTCCCCTAGTAAAAAAACCCTACTGGAAAGGCATATTAACATAATAATTGACAACAAATGATAATGTTCATTTGAAAATTTCTTATTTTCTTCTATTAGGTAATGTCACTCAATATTAGATTTATCATCTTCAATTTTGCACTTGCATTTTCATCATTTTTTTATTATTGTTTTTTTTCAAGTGTAGATGCATTTGACACCGAGCAATTATTGCATATTATGGAAAAACTGAAGCATTTCCAAGCTGCAGATATTCCAAAATATGATCGCAAGAGTTATAAAAATGATGTCTTCCCTGCTCGAAGGGTAATTTATTTTTTCTATTTTTCCTTTATTTTCCTTTCTGCTATTGAAAATGACACCTCATGTTACAATGAGCACAAACTAAATAAAATGATTCCCGTGCTTACAAAAGGCAGCTGTTTGAGCACGTAATCACAATATGCCAAGAAAATTTGAAATTATGCTTGCGCATTTGCCTTTATTGGGGCCATATCTCTGATTTTCTAATTTCAGATTGTTGATAAAATTATTATGCTATCCAAGAAATCAATATTATTTATCTTTATAGTAATATAAAATTTCATTATACTGAAAATTCAGGAAATACATTCCTAAATAAGAAATATATTAATATTATTAAGACGGGTTTTTAAGATCCAGCCTTCTCCCAGTGATATGGTTTGGAAGATAGATGCGTACATAGATATACAAACCTTTCACCCGTAACTTTGAAATAGTTGCCTTCACTATGAATCATAATATTAGCAAAAAATGTACAAATGATAAATGGCCCACATTATGCTTTCCCTTTCTCATTTCTTATTATTTGATTTTCATCCCTCTTTCCGTGTTACATCTGGCAGGTAAATCCCTCAGATGTTATTATTTTGGAAGGTATACTGATTTTTCATGATCCACGTGTTCGAGATTTGATGAATATGAAGATATTTGTTGATGCAGGTTCTTTCTTTTCCTTTCCATATTTATATGTTCATATTTTTTCATGTTTTTATCCAAAAATGACTTTTTCTTTATGTATGCAACAATGTGATGTAAGAAACTTCAAATATCGTTGTCTTGCAGACTGTAAATATATGTTTAAACTTGGATTATTAATGCTCATCATGTCTTTGTATACGTACATACATACATATACACATACTTGTATGTATTTCTGTGTTTTTATTTACTTTATGTGAAGGCAAAATTCATTTAAGAATAGCTCAAAGGAATGTGCTGGAATACCTTGAAATATGCCATATAAAGTATGACATAAGCCAAAATGTGCTGGAAACCTATGGCCATATAAAGGATAGCCCTGGAACTAGGCTGCAAAGAAATAGCTCAAAAATGATATTTGTTGCTATTTTCTACTCTACCTCATATTTAATTTATTATGTTAATTTAGAGATAGATGGACATAATCATGAATGTGTGGCTTTTCTATTTTGTGCATGTTCTCCTTTTCTTCTCATTCCTGTTGTTTTTATAATCAACTTATGTACTTGTGTTATATTCTTGTGACTTGCACACTAAGAATTTTCTGTGCAGATGCTGATGTTCGCCTGGCAAGGAGGATAAGGCGTGACACAGTTGAAAAGGGTAGAGATATTGGTACGGTACTTGATCAGGTAATAAAATATTCAGCACATATTTGAATATTTTGAAAATACACAGCACCTCGCTAATTTTTGTTAAAATTCTCACCTGTATAATTACATATAAAATATCTCGCTCCCTGTTGTAAGAAAAGTGAAATAAACAGGACTTATTCACCAAAGCACATATTCCTGTCACAACCTGCAAAAGGTTCAGAGGCCAAAACAGTTGTGAAATGAAAAAAAGATACAACACTGGATGTCCCCTCCACACGCACAAGCAGAAAAAAACTGAGAGAAAGAAGATTGGAAGAGGACCAATTAGATTATCACAACATAAGTCAATTTACCACATGATTATTTTGCAATCTAAAAATTTGATATGGCTTCGGCGGAAGCCTTCAAAATTCAATGTAATTAGCAACCTAATTTTGACAGGTATACGAAATAGTGATATTGATTCTTGAAAGCTGCATTGTAATTGCCTTTACAGTTTTGATTCTTTTGAAATAGGAAATCTACTCGAATAACTTCACACCACTTAAGTGCATGTTGTTGATCTTCTTTTTGTTTTTACTTTGTAGTATTGAGTGATAAATTTGTCATACGCTGATTTTTTAATTTATTGAAGTTGGTCATGTGACTATATATTTCTATAATCCTCGGGCGCCATGACCTTTCTAGTAAATGCATAATTAGTTATTTGGGGAAATGTTTTTCTGGATGTAAATGCATGTGATTCCTAATAGGTGCGTCTATCTTACATGGTCTTATCAAAGATGACTGGTAATATCTTGTAAAATAATGAAGTGAGGCTCAGATGCAAGTGCTCTGTTTTGGGTTTAGCTGAATTTGGAATTGATATTAAACCAGAAAAATCCCAAAATTTTGTGCACTCCCGCGAGAATCTAATTTGAAGCAAGTTGTTTATGATCACTTGAAACTTAGGGCTGAATGATTTATTGTATAATCAACCATATATATTATATCCTATATATAGTAGTGCAATCCTATCAATAGAAGGAAAAGAAAAAGGAAATATAATAAAAATCCTATTATTAAAAGGAAAAGTTTTAATTCCTAACAAAACTAGGATTTAAGTTAGATGGAAATATTTCTATAATTCCTATTCTAACTTTTGTATTCCAACTTGGCTTTTTATGTTCACAATCCATTAAGAAGACAAACTATTGAAACAAACTACTGGGCCATGACAGGCAGAATCCCTATATCTGGTTGTAAGTCATAAAAACATCGAGTATCATTTTATTTCTTGCCTCAGAGCCAAGTTGTAAAGCTGAATTGAAAAAAACTGGAGTGCTGGGTGTGGTGATCAACTCAATCTGTTATTCCCTAGGCAAGATCTGAATAGCTGTCCCTGATTTTCTTTTGCCATTTATTCATAATTTAGAGAGTCCAAAACATTTTCCACTATTGTTTGTTGCGAAACATTTTCCACTATGGATTAAATTTTGAATTGTTTATGGACTAATTTTTTTGGATAATTTATTCCATGCATCAAAATCTTATTTTCTCTGTCAATTTTTTCTTCTATGTTTTTGTGTTGGTACCTTTTGAATTCATTTAATAATTGGGTTTCGCTCTTTCTTTTTACCAAATTGGTACTTGTGTGTGATTAATACTTTTGTTTCCTAGTGATCCATTTCCTTATTTATAGCTGCACTTCATCTGCGTGCAGTATTCAAAATTTGTGAAGCCTGCTTTTGATGATTTCATACTTCCAACAAAAAAATACGCCGATATTATCATTCCTCGGGGAGGAGACAATCATGTTGCTATTGATTTGATAGTGCAACATATTCGGACTAAACTTGGTCAACACGATCTTTGTAAAATATATCCTAATCTGTACGTCATTCAATCAACTTTCCAGGTACTCTCTCTGGTTATATATTAACGGAGTGCATATATTTATATTTAAAACTTTGGGATTCTCTGTTCTTCAGATCTAGGTTTTCATTTAATTGTGAAGTCTTGTTATCCCTTGCTTTCTTATTTGTTTTTATCTTTCCCCAATGATCATTTATTATTACATCCAGATACGTGGCATGCACACTCTAATACGTGATTCTCAGACAACAAAACACGATTTTGTCTTTTATTCTGATAGGTTGATCCGCTTGGTAGGTATTCTTGATCTGACTGTTCAATCGACAGCTATATAGCTACAATATTTTGAATAGCAACAGCTACCACTCATTTTATTTGTTTCACTTTTTAGTTGACTAGAATTCATGTATGATATAGGTTGTTGAACATGGACTTGGACATCTGCCATTTACAGAAAAGCAGGTGATCACTCCAACTGGTACGCCACTATCATTAAATATCCTGTGTTATGTCGTCTTGTTTCTTCTGTCATTTTTCTACTTGTGTTTTAGTGATTTCTGTCCTCTTAAGGTATAGTCCTCTACTCCTTGCTGATTTAAACTTAATTGGTGAAAAGACCTTTTCCAGTCAAGAAGAACATATAGCCGTAATAACAGTAGTTACTTTGTCATTCTTAGTCATGGATAGAATTGTTGAAACATTATCTAAACTACTAAATGGAGAAACTCATAAAATTTGTAATGAGCTGTGAAATTTGGGTTTTGAGGACATATTTGAACAGCTCCGGATCCAGTCAATTTAATCTCAGTTTCTCTATCTCCAGTATTGATCAATATCTAGGTTCCTTGACTTTCTTCCAACTCATTCTTCTGTTATTTTGGAAACTAATAATGGACTTTAGAACAACCTCTATGAATTGAGTAAAACAAAATCAAGCAAAAGTCAGAATTGCATGTCAAATATGCATCTCTTCCTTGCTGATTTAAACTTAATTGGTGAAAAGACCTTTTCCAGTCAAGAAGAACATTCAAGGCATTATTGTCATCAATGAAACAGAGGACTTTAGAACAACCTCTATGAATCGAGTAAAACAAAATCAAGAAAAAGTCAGAATTGCATGTAAAATATGCATCTCTTTGTCGAAAATGTCAATATAGCAAGGTCTTAAAAGATGTAATAACTATCTTTCGGTTTGATGCTATGCTTGTTTACCTCTCTCACTTTTCCCCCAATAGTCGTTATATATTTCAGCTTAGATTCTTAATATTCAATTTAACTGCATTGTGCTCTTCAATGCAGGATCTGTATACACTGGAGTAGACTTTTGTAAAAGGTTATGTGGCGTCTCTGTAATTAGAAGGTATAGAGGTTGCACGATAGCTCTCTGCTGACTCCCCTCCCCCCCCCCCCCCCCCCCCCCCCCCCCCCCCCCCCCNGAATCATTCCATAAGTCGCTAATTTGTTATTCTGTTTGAAGTAAAAAGATTGTTCAATTCTTTGCAGTGGTGAAAGCATGGAAAATGCCCTGCGAGCATGTTGTAAAGGTATCAAGATTGGCAAAATTCTAATTCATAGAGAAGGTGACAACGGTCAGCAGGTTAGCAAGAAATCACTACCTTGTTCCTGCGTAATTCTGTTCTCTTACTTTCTTTTTTCTGATTTTATTTCCTCATGTCGTTAAAATCTCTTTTGCAGCTGATTTACGAAAAACTGCCAAACGACATCTCAGATAGACATGTATTGTTATTAGATCCTATATTGGGCACAGGTTAGCTATATGTATCTTGGAAAAAGTCTTACAAAGTTTTACTTGTGTCAATAAAAATTTATGCTGTAAAAAACTTATCTATTTAATAGAAAACACATGTTAGCTGGTTTTTTTGCTAATTGTTTGCATATTTCATGTTCTGATCATGAATCCAATTTTAGGGAATTCTGCAGTCCAAGCCATTTCTTTACTTATAAAGAAGGGAGTACCCGAGTCGAATATCATATTCCTTAATCTTATTTCAGTAAGTTTTTTACCTCTTTGCAGTTTTTGCTTTCTTCCATATCACGTGTTCATTTCAACCATAAATTGCTGCTTAGACGTTAATAATCATATTATTCAGGCGCCTCAAGGAGTACATGTAGTCTGCAAGCGTTTCCCCAGAATAAAGATTGTGACATCTGAGATTGAAATTGGTTTGAATAAAGATTATCGTGTTATCCCTGGCATTGGCGAGTTTGGTGACAGATACTTTGGCACTGATGATGAATGAAACTTGATTAACTATAAATGTGCCGCATTTCAGTTTTTGAAAAATTTTGACTATACCGGATTGAAGAATGTGTTTTTTTCCCATTTAAGCTCAAGCATTCAACTATCTTCTTTATTTTCGCGTTGCTAGAATTATGCAAAAGATTTCATTGTATCAGAATATTGATAAAACTTATGTACTCAATGACAAAATGGCTCTGTATTCATGGCCTTGTAAAAATTTCTATACAAGTCATCTGTTGATTACTTCTTATTTTCGAGGTTTTTTGATCAAAAGTAAGCCTTGTTTTGTTGCCACATTTTCTTTCCATGGAAAATGTGGCGTCTGACGCAAACGAATTTCATTTTGACCGTTTGATTGCAACATGGAAATAGAAATCAAATTTCAAGGTACAATCATTTTAAGCTGTATTTTTTTTGTTTTCATGGAAAACGAATTCTTATGGGTTTGGTGGATTTTTATTTTTCAACTAACATGGAATTTGAATTCATTTTCACCTTTACCTATCAAACGGATCCTAAAACTATTTCTGAAATATTTGCTGGAAAAGTTGCTAGTATATATGAATAAGATTATGAAGCACCTTTTTACCATGTAGCACGATTTCTCTTACCATGTTTCTTCTTACTTTTTTCGACCTTAATTTTTTCTTTACTCCCCAGTTCGAGCTACATTAAAATTTTTATTTTTATTCTTCTACTTATTTTTAACCACACATTCTTCAATAAAATAATATTTTTCATCACATCAATAACTTTTCTTTCTTTTTCAACCATACATTCTCCATCAAGTTACTATTTCAAAATATATTCTTTCAAAATAATGTGGCTTAAACACTATTCTTCCAAGCAAACAAATTACTCTTATCTTTTTATATTATATTTATTATATTGTTTTTATGAAAAAGTGAAAAAAAAAAAAAAATCTTAGCCTCCTCGCGACTCCCCGAGGCGATTAGAATAACAATTAATTAAGAAGTACTCTTTGCAAATGAAATCCCAATTTTCCCATTAAAGAACTTGCTGGCCTTTGATTGAGAGGATGAAATTGCAGTTCAATTGAAGTTGAATTTTTTGACCAATTATTTTTGTCATTTTCTCATAAATTTCTTGTTGAATAATTATCTTTTCTTTTCCCTGGACATGATAAAAGAGAGAATAAATCCATCATCATTCCGGCCTCTCCTCTTTCGACTCTTCAGCCGCTCGCCTCTCTACAACGTCACAGCTCAAGATACTCATCTGAAATTCTATTTCACACAATTCTTAATCAGGCAGCCAAAACCCATGTCGATTTCTGCCAAAATCCCACACTCTCTCCTTTTTCATCGCTTCAGCAATCAATTCTTGAAACCCATAAAAATCCCATCGTCACCCTCACCACCCACAAAATTCTTCTTCTCCAAGTCAATTACATTTCAAAGAATACCTACAAAAGAATCCGTTGTTTCGACCGCATCTTCATCTTCCCCTTCAGTTTCTGTCCAGCCCATTGAGGAGTTGCCTCCAAAGCTTCAAGATATCATTAAACTGTTCCAGGCAGTTCAAGAACCAAAGGCCAAGTATGAACAGTTATTGTTCTATGGAAGAAATTTGAATCCTTTGGAATCTCAATATAAAACAAGTGAAAATAAAGTGCAGGGTTGTGTTTCACAGGTTTGGGTCAGAGCATATCTTGACAATGATAAAAATGTGATCTTTGAGGCGGATTCTGATTCAGTGCTCACTAAAGGGCTGGCTGCTTTGCTAGTCCAGGGCCTTTCTGGCCGGCCTGTGGAGGAGATTCTGAGAGTTTCACCTGATTTTGTGGTGCTTCTTGGGTTGCAGCAGAGTTTGACTCCATCTAGGAATAATGGGTTCTTGAATATGTTGAAATTGATGCAGAAGAAGGCTCTGCAATTGTTTATCGAAAGTGAAAAGGCTGGTAATTCAAGAAATGAAGTCGCTGAAAAAAACCCAGCTGAAAATTCTGAAGCTGAAAATTCTGATTTTGGGTTGAAAAATGATGGTGGGAATGGTAAATCAAATGTTAAAAAAAGTCCCAATGCGTCTGGTGTGGGTAATGGTAGTGTATTAGGGAATAGAGGGACGAGGATAAAGGAGATATTGGAAAAAGAGCTGAGACCTATTGAATTAAAAATTGAGGATATATCTTACCAGCATGCGGGTCATGCTGGGGTTAAGGGAAGCAATGGGGAGACGCATTTTAATGTGAAAGTGGTTTCTGAAGAATTTGAAAGCAAGAGCTTGGTTAAGAGGCATAGATTAATTTACAGCTTGTTGCAAGACGAATTGCAGAATGGACTACATGCATTGTCCATTGTGGCAAAGACACCATCTGAAATTGAGCCTCAGTGAAGTGCATACATCAATAGAGGTTTTTTGTTCTCTCCTCCCCCCCCCCCCCCCCCCCCCCCCCCCCCCCCCCCCCCCCCCC